>JAZGTK010000928.1:0-48639 GCA_036877625.1 Ambastaia sidthimunki
GAACCAATAAATCAGGCAGGGGATCAAAAGCGGACCATGAGACAACAGAATGCTCAGAATTGCAGCGTAATACTAACAAGGCTTCATAAAGGATGACTGAATGATATAAGGCTTATATAGGGTGATCTTAACAGGTTAATGAAACAGCTGAATGCAATTAGGGATGACCAGACAGATAGTTTTGGGAAATGTTGTCCATAAATGTTCCTCTGTGAAATGTCCTCTGGTGGATGTTAATGGCAAACCAGCTATTGATCGTGACATATATAAGTAAAATCTAAAAACAATGTGACCCTCTTTGTGAAATCAATGTTTCATTAATTTAATCTATAATCAATAATTGTAATTATTAATTTAATCAATAATAATCATTAATTTTAATATGATTAAGTGATATATATTGTATATGTGGACAAATGTTGTTAAAAAAAAAAAAGTTACTTTAAAACAAAACTTACTTTTAGGTTTTTTTTTTTTTTGTTACTTTAAATGTGATTTGGGAAGGGTATATCAATAAAATTTTATTGAATGTTTGTATATGTAAATGTTCCTCTATGACCATTTATCACTGTCCTTTACTTCAAGCACACTGTCTTTACTTCAAGCACACTGTGTAAAATGTCTGGTTGTATATGTTGTGTTTATTGCTTATTTGATAGATGTCTGTTTGCACTTTTATTATATGATGTTGTGTTATATACCTGCACATGTGGAGCTTGGGGAAACGCAATTTCGATCCTCTGTGTAATTACCGTTACATTGTCGGATTGACAATAAAGTTCACATTGACTTTGATCAGATATGTGAAGTTTCTTACCTGCAAAAGCATAGAACATGCCGGCAGGCTTGTACAGGTAATCCTTTCCCTTCCTGAGGGAACCCAACACACACAAAGTGCCCAGAATTATAAAGACAAGACTGAAGATGGCTATGGCAGCTGCTGAGATGTTGTACTCTAAGTAAAGACAAAGATAAATCAGCAAGATCTATATATCGTCCCTGTCAGGCAGAATCCTGGTAATTTTTTTTTTTTTTCATAAATCGATACTATCGGTCAGTTCCCACGTGGCTGTGTAAATTTTAGAAATGATTAACCAATGAAAAGTGTTAAAAATAGCTTGGGACTATATAGGCTCCTTCACTCCGTGAGAGCCTTGCAGCATTACTTCTCATTCATTCTCAAGATTAAAAGATTAAAATATGTGTATTAGTTATATGCCAAACTGTTTTAAAAACTGTTTAAAACTGTTTTAACTGTTTTACAGTTTAAACTTCATTTTGGGGAAATGTTGTGTTAATGTTGGTACACAACAGTATATAATAGCAGTATAAGGTATAATACCAACTTTAACGATACAATGTTTAATAACAGGTTATTTCCTGAAAAATTATGATTTTGGAGATGCGAGGATTCTGTCCAATAGTGACAATATGTTTCTGAGGACTTATCGGAGGATGTTGTATGCATTGGAAAGAGGATGGGAAAATATGTAATTATATAATTTCATGCATTACAGTTCTTTTCTTAGAAGCCTGTATAAATGGATTCAATTTACTACTGTGCAGCCTCATCTACAATTTCCAAGGGCAATCAATGGAAAGAACAAATGTGCACTTTAAAGATATTCCTGTTAACCAACAGAGTGCTTAGTTCTGATGGCAGCATCAGGACACAGTAAAGTAAATTACAGGTATTCAAGAACAACAACAGAATTGCAATTGCTTCTCATAATTTTCCAGCAATTTGCAGCTCTGATTATTTAAATGAAAATGTAGTCTACAAGGGTGTCTTAACACTGCTTACAACTGTTAAAGAATAGTTCACCTAAAAATGAAAATTCTCCCATCATTTACTCACCCTCATTGTCATTTCAAACCTGACATGACTTTTTATTATGTGGAACACAAAAGAAGATATGTCTCAGTGGTTTTGTGTCCATGTGGAATGGAAGTCAATGAGTTCCACTGTTCTTTGGTTGGTAACAATGTACTTAAAATATCTTCTGTTGTGTTCTTCAGAAACAAAAAGTCATGCAGGTTTGGTATAACACAAGGGTACGTAAATGTTTTGGATAAACTACCCCTTTAAATGTTCCATTCCTTAATGTTTCTTAATGTCTTGAACACTCAAAAGCAGTTGGTTTGGCCCCAGTCTAGAAGGATCTTCTTTTGGTTTGAATGTAGGAACTTACCTCTCTGAGTTTTAACTTCAAAGATCTCAGAGTTTTCCCCTGGTGTAAAATGTCTGAAGTAGGAACAGTTGATTTCTGTTAAAAACAAACACACATAAATATTGACTGGTTTCTTAGAGGATGACATTACATACAGTAAAACACTTTTAATTTCAATTGTACTATCACAAGATGTATTTAATTACAAACTGATGATATTTGAAATAATATGCATTGTTTGCCTTTCAATGTATACACTGTATAATAATGTAATACAATTTGTAAACTGTTTGTAAATTATGCATTTCGCATATTTTTTAACTTGTGTTAATTTTTAATTAATTTTAATTATTTTTTAATTGTGTTTAAATGTATCTTTTTAGACTTGAATGTTATGCCAATATTTATAGCCTTGCTTCAAAGACTAATTTGGTATTAGTACACTAGTTAGTGTAGGTCTCCTCTGTCTAGCACAAGGCAGCTGATCCATGGGATTTGCTGTGAACAACAGATAAATTAACTCCACTGTGATAAATTAACTCCACTGATTATGATTTGATGCAACAACTTACATGTGGTCACAAAATAATTTCCAAAAAGAAATCACTCCCTCCTACTTAACTGATTGTACAAAAAAAACAAAAGTTAAAAACAATTCCATAAATGTACTTATTGCATTGGCACCATATGACCAGTGATTACAAAATTTCCAACACCATGTATAGATATTTGCATTTTCATAGCAGTCAGCCATTCAGATGACATTAGCTGCTAAAGTTTGATTAGCTTCTGGCAGCCATGTTTATTTTGTTAAATATCAGACAGTTGTAGTGCCCCTATGGGTGAAATTTGACAAAGCTTTGCACGCATCTTTAGAATGTCCAGTTGTTTCTGTGTATCAAGTTTCATAAAGGTCAAACTGCATATTTGGTGTATATATATTGTGTGTGTTCAAGTTCTCCCATGAAGTTCATATTTACAAGCTTGGAGGTCATTACTAAGACATAATGTTTGTTCGAACAAATGTTTATTTCTTTATCTTTATCAATTGTTAAAAATAGAGGCTTTTAGTGCCAAAGTCACAATCATGTCATAGCATTAGTTGGAGTTAAAACAAAGGAAAAACTGAAGGTGGTTAATACAAACCAGCACACATCATTGTGACATATTAGGAGCTTAATATATCATCATTGTTTCAATTTTATCGTATACCTGCTGCCACTGCCACCCCAAATAGGCAACAGCTGTGGTTAAACGCACTAAAACGAGTGGACTGGACAGAAACGTTTGCAGCACACACTTTATATCAGTATTGTCTTTGTTGGTATGGGCAAAACTAACTGACAGCATTTAACACAGACAAACAAAGTTAGACAAAGTCTATGGAAACATGAGAGCTATAAATATGCAAGGACAAATGTTTATGAACCAATCACAGCGTGACAGACCAGACGAAGGAACCAATCAGAATATAGCATATTAGGACAAGGAATTCAAAGAAAACTTGACATATCAGGCAACAGAAAACATAAGACTAATGATGATGTATGATAGCTTTAAAATAAAAGACATGAAAACCAGTGAACAAGAAACATAAACAAAACCTAAACACATATTTCATATTTATAATGAGTGAAAACATTTTTTGCCCCAAATTCTGCAACTCAGAATTTAACTTAAATCATTCTGACATGACTTGAAAGCACAAATAAGTCAGTTAGTAAAAATGAAGGTTAGGTTAGGTTTTTATCAACATTTCATTGGCTTATTTTCACAATACCTTGTTTAATTAAAATTATTTTGATAATTTTTTGCCATGACAGTTCAGAGATGATACATGCCAAATTTCATACAAATCAGAGCAACAGCCTAGTAATTTTCCCTGTTTTCTTTATGTACTGCTGTAGAAACCATTGCAACGCAGTGACACAGTGACAGTAGTTACAGTGTGCAGACTAGAATATCACTCTGTTGTTTCGCACAGTCATTGTGGACCACAACCACTCATTATCATTTGCAGCAGGTTCTGTCACCAAAGATAACTCCAAGAAACATAAACGTGTGGGTAAATTAAATGACCCAAGAAGTTTTGAGTTTTGCACATACCCAAATTATGGGTACAATTGTATTTTTAGTATGATTGTTTTGTAAAACATCTCAGGTTACATATGTAACTCAGTTTTCTGAAACAGGGAATGAGACTTTGACACTATGGGGAATGCGCTTCAGGCACGGCCGAGTCTGAACACCTGTAAAACCAGGCCTATTTGTAGGCAAGTTCAAGGTCATGTGATGTAGCATTGCACGCCACAATACCTTTTAAAAGGTGCCTGCAAAATACGTCATCAGCTTTAGTCTAAAGAAAAACCATGCAGCCGAGAGCAAAGTGTGACAAAGCGCTGCAGCATCTCGTTCTCTGTCTCAGGAAACCAGGTTACATACGTAACCTGACACATTCCCTTTCAAAAGAACTCAACACTGCTTCATGCTTGACACTTAATGCGTGCAAAACGCATCAGGAGCAGAGTTAAACTTGTCAATCCAGGAAGACCTGAGTGCCTGGAGAAACTATAAAATCTAATAAATGTGGGTCTACAGAAAAAGCCTGTAGTTAGTTCTCCCACCCTTCTGAGCGATGTAAGAGCCAAGAGTAGAGCCACCTTTAGAGTCAGAAACAAGACACCAGGGGATGTCTCCAAATAGAGGCTTCATCGACAAGTTCATGGCTAGCAGACATGGCGGCCACATAAACCTTGAGAGTGGCGGGAGCCAAACCCTGCCTCGAGGGAGCTGGATGAGTGAGGCTGAACCAGAGGGGACAGTGTGTCAACTCCTCAACAAATTCACTTCCACTGGGTCATACCTCTGCCAAATGGTCTCCACAACTTGTGGATGAAGCCTACAATTCCCAGGTCTCAGCCACTGCCTCAACAGGATATCTGCCCCCAGATTTGCATGCCCTGGGATGTACATCTCTCTGACGGAGAGCAGCCCGGTCTTCAGACAGAACCGAAAAGGTCTCATGTGCAGCAAACCCAATAGAATCACATTGGTTGTTGCTGCCATGAGTCCTAATAGCCTCTGAATCTGGAGAACTGTCAGATATTGGCCTAATCGAACAATGCAGACAGCAGCAAGGATGGACTCCACTCATGCAGGGGACACCAGCTCTTGAGAACAGACCTTGAGAAGCAACCAGGGCATCTAAAAGGAAAGATTTATCTCTTTCTCGTATACTGAAAGGTTGAGCCACAAATGCATCTCCGTAGTCACCAGAGCAGCCATAGAACTTCCAATAGACCTGGCCTTCTGCTTAGTGGCATGAAGGGCAAGATCTGTGGCTCTTTGGCGCTCCTGAACTGCATCTGGTTCTTACCCCCCACCTTGGTCCAGGTCTTTAAGCAGGTCAGCCTGGTACACCTGCAGAACTTTCATGGTGTGCAGCGATGCACCAGCCTGACCTGCTGTCACATATGCCTTGCCCACCAGGTTAGATGTAATCCTATACAGCTTAGAAGGCAGGTTTTCTCCACAACACTGGCAGTGAGGGAGAGAGATAGCCCACAAAAGTCTCTTCAACCCTAGGCATCGCCCCATACCTATGCTCGTGCAACCCCACTAAGAAAGAAAAATTATTTGATGCTGGGCTAAAAATACAAGTTGAATATGGGTTGTTCCATGACTTTGCCACCTCAATGTGAAGATCAGGGAAGAATAGAAGATTGTGATGGGAAGGCTGTTCTCTATTGAATGATAGAAATCATCCAACTTGGATGTCTTAATGTGCTGCCATCATCTGGCTACTTAAGGCTCAGCTTCTCTTCTGCATGAGAAACAACCCCAACCAGCTCCTCAAATGCAGCAGAAAGAGGAAACTGGTCTGTCTCAGCACCCATCTGCCTGCTAGCAGTCTTATGATTAATAATAGTGCAGTTGGATAGCAGATAAAGGTGACTGAGCAGCAACAGCAATGACAAAAGTTAAGTTGAAGAAGCTTCAACTTAACCTTTAGACCAACAAGAATATCAATGTATATGGAACAGACAGTGACAGCTGAAGTACATTTACATTTATTCATTTGGCGGATGCTTTTATCCAAAGCGACTTACAGTGAATTTAATGTATACATTTTTTTTATCAGTACTTGCATTCCCCTGGGATTGAACCCACAACCCGGTGCTTCTAACGCAATGCTCTACCAGTTGAGCTACAGGAAGGCCAAAGTACATCTTTGGGTGCAAGATGTAGCATAGGAAAACAGGAAGTAAAACAATAAGTCACAACATTTTAAGATCTCTCCAGTTTCCCAAGAGAGCTCAAGATGATGTTGGACTAACCATGAGAGCCTCAGAATAATGCCAGCTGTGGAGGTCTCCAGAACCTGTTGATGTATTTCCTCCAAATGAAGAACCCCCACACGTAAAAGAGGTCCCACAGAACTTGATGCTAACTCAGTTTCCCCAGTTATGATTTGGGCTTTGTAGTGTTTCTCAGTGGTGATCTATTGTAAAAAGAGCTGGTGGCAAACAGTGCTAGAGATTAAGTTCCCGGCTAACCGACAGTCAATGAGTGCAGTGTCTGGAAAGCATACATAAGAAACAGTAATAAACATTTGGGTAATGAGAGGAAAGAAACTGAAACTGATATTTGATAATAACTCACCAAAGTGGTGGTCTAAGTGGGCCTGCAGTTATGACATGCCTAGTATCTCCGCAATAATAACATAACTCTAGGGTCAGCCATTGCCAAGGATAACTATGTAGTTTCAATTTGCATGGGTTCTGGCCTTGGATAGCTGCTTTGCTCTGGTTGGTGGAAGGAGGAGTTATTCATGTTCTGGGTGGTCTCCAAGCATCCCTGCATACTATTAGCTACTCACAAGTTGGATGAAGAAGCCAATGGAATTGTCATGTTCAGTGAGATGCTGAGCCACAAAACTGTCTAATAACTGTGTCGCTGGTCCAGACTGCTGCCATAATGTCTCTGCCCATTGCAGTGCTCTCCCTGTTAAGAGAGATATTTTAAAGGATATTTTAGCTCTCTATGTCAGGAATCTCTGCAGCTGCATTTTAAGTGTCAATTAACACTGTAGCAAAAATCCGTTGCACTCCTTCACAGAACCAGAGTAGGGTGCCTGGTTGGCCATGGGATTTGCAATGATAGTAGGTGGCAAGGAAGTGAGTGGTGCAGTGACTTGTGTGGTGGTGTCTGGATTAGAGTGAGCAGCAAAATAAATTCACCAATGTAAAATCCACTCATGCTGTCATATAGTGTCTTCGGTTTGGTTTTCTGTCAGGAAACACACTGAACAGACCAGTAAGTATAAACAATTAAACTCTTTATAAACAATAGTGTAATCAGATGGATAAAGTTGCAGCAACAGCAATGAAGAAGATGAGTTTTGAAGGTTAGTAACCACACCCTCAAACACCCACTTTAAACAGTCATTGATTGTAAATTTAACTTTTAACCCTTTCGATGTAGGTTGCTTTCATGATGACTGGGGAACCAGAATGAACTGGAGTGAAGAGATCAGAGAGAAAACCAGAATGAAGAGATGAACTCAGAGATAAGTAGGCCTCAGGTGAGTATAAGTCCAACAGAATGCAGTCTTAGCCAAACATCTTGTTTGTTTTGTGTGTGTGTGTGTGTGTGTGTGTGTGTACTTAAGAGATGGTGAACAGGGTGAGGGTGAAACCTGGCGATTCTGTGACACCAAGAAAACAAAATTCATGGCATAAGATCAATGGCTTAGTCTTACTTGAATGTTGATGTTTGTGCAAAAAACTGAACATTACTTACAACATTATAACCTGTAATCCACAGCCTTAGGTAAGCAGTCCTGGCCACATCTGGAATGTGAGCTTTTTGTTGCAAAAAGACGCAAATGCATTAAAAAATAGCTGCATGCTTGTAAGTGGTATATTCCAAATGTCGTGATGACATATAAATGGGTTTAGTGAAAAACAAACTAAAATGTAATCTATTATTTGATGAAAAGTCTTAAACATGCTTGTTCACTTTGTATAAGAGTATACACAAACAAAGCAGGTTAGCTTCTGTACTCCTGTTGTTGATAGGGTTGTTATTTGGTAGTTACACACTTAAGTAAACATGTGTAACTGAAAATATGATGAGGACCATTTGAGGATGAGGACCTAAGACTTTGGATTTCTGTGTCACAAATTTAGTTTTTTGTAACCATCTAAGTGTCCCATATGCAGTTAGGATTCCTGGTGGCCTGGGTTCGACGCCCAGTATGCGGCATAGACAGCCTGTTGTTTATTGTCAACAGGGGCAGTTGTGGCTAGTGAGTCAGGCTTATAATCAGAAGGTTGCTGGTGTGATTCCAGTGCTAGCAGGTAGCAACTGAAGTGCCCTTGAGCAAGGCACCTAACCCCTGATTGCTCTCCGGGTGCAGCAGTTAGTTAGTTTAGTTATACATATTAATGTAATAAATGTTTATAAAAATATACTTTATCAAGTACAGCATTATGGTGGCATATATACAGTAATATAAAGTATATACAAAATGTTTGTAAAGTACATGCGTTTAGATGCTTTGCCTATGTAGTTCCAAAACCTATACAAACTGTACACAATTTTCATCAAAATCATCATACAGTCTATTTATAATATTGATAGTATTTCTCGCTTTTTTACTCACCACCTGGCAAGTTAATGGGTCCGCAGCCTTTACCAATGAATTTTTCTTCAGCAGTATAGATGTGCTTTTTACAGATTCTCCACAGGCCAAAGTGGGCTGCCTCACACGTTGTGTTTACTTGCTCTACTCGAGGACTCAACACAGCCCAGTGGTCTGTCACCACCGCTGTTAACATGGACACTGAGCCCACCATGATCACAAAAAAAACAATTTTTGCTTTAGTTTCCTTCTTCATTTTGTCCAATGAATTATTAAGAGGAAAAATAAAAAAACAATAATTATTGTAGTAGAAAAATCAACGAATATCTGGACGGTATAGAGCAGGGGCCTTGTCTAGTTGTTGATTCTTAATGTCTCAGTGCAGAATTGTATTTCTGCAATACAATAAAAGGGGCCAAATGGCAGTGTCCTAGTATTTATGTTAAGACTCCAGCCTCAAGTCGCAGCTGTCGGGGCTCATCAGGAAAGTTGATGCCATGGAGGCTTGTCACTTATGCAGTCTGTGGGGGATGAGTTGGGCTTCTATAAATATGTCTTTTAAGTCTAATGTCTGCTGACAGATCAGGTTCTATTTAGCATAACTAGGATGTGTCTATTCTTGTCAAAACATTTTAAGCAATTAAGCATTAGATTGAAATGGAATTTAGAAAAAGTATGAAAAACAAGTGTGCCGAATGTGTCTGTTGTTGTGTCTGAAGTGTCAGGTTGTCTGACCCTAAGTAACAGAGATACTAAACTTGGCAGGATGGTTCCAGATCTCCTGACTACTCTGGCAAGCAGAATGGCATCCAGTGTGACTGTAGGTGGCACTATTTGCAACTTGGCCAATATCTCCACAACCATAAGTGCTAAAATCAAAGTTTATTTTCTTCTAATCCTATATATGTATCTAATCATATGTATTCAAATATAATTTATTCATTTTAGTGTACAATTTTTCTGTAATTTAGATTTTTTTTTAAACCGGCTTCTTCGTACTCACTGGCTATTTGTCAATTGAAATTCACATGAAGATATGGAAAGAATTTAAATTGTTCAACAATAACTCGGATTAAATGTGAGACAATCTAGAGACAAAAAAGATCTACAGAATTTTGATTTGTTAAGCCATTTAAGACATAAGAGCCAATATATTTTTGAATGGGGCCAACAAAGAAATTGGTTTGTCTTGCAAATGCAATGTTCAAATTTGAGAAAACACATTGGCACAAGTAAAAGTCTGAAAAAAGCATGCCAAATTGCAATTAGTGATAAGCGATTAAAAAAAACTTTAAACTTTAAACAAATCTTGAACTTATTTAACTGTTAGAGGTCATAACAGTTGCAAGACGGAAAGAGAAAGTGGTAGTTTTTTTTAAACACAGAGTGAGCATTTAACATGTTCCTGTGAAGTGTTTACAGTAAAGGTAAGTTTTTAAATGTTTATTAATATTACAAGGGACACAGCTGATCTAAGAGCGTTTGGAAGATCATTACACCAGTTAGGAACAGTGAAGCTGAATACACAGGTGAGTGCTTTTGTGCCATTTTGAGGATACCTCAAGGCACTGCTCATTTGCTGACCACAGGGTTCTGGATGGGATGTAAATGTGTTAGAGGGACTAAAGGTATGACAGTGCAGAGCATGACTTAAACTTGATGCATGCAGAAAATCTGGATGTCATCACAGCACCGCGATGATAAGAAAAACCATGTACCTTTTATGATGGGTCTCAGGAACAAATGTTCCAAGCACTGATCCTGAGGAACCCTAGTGATCATGTAATGTAATTTGGACAGCTCTCCCCTCCATGATACCCTGAAGGATCTACCTGAGAGGTAGGATTCAAACCAGTGAGGTGGGGTTTCTGTGATCTGATAACAGCAGTGTCTCTCTAGAATCGTTGCTTTTGAAGCCTGACTGCTGGTTTTTGAGTAGGTTGCTTTGAGAAAGAAATTAAGATACCGGTTGTAATTAGCTTGTTTAAGTGTTTTTACTATAAACAGGAATGAGACAGGTCTGTAGTAATAAAGTCCACACAGATCTGCATAGTGTGCGTGTCAGATGGCATTGGGTACAATTCAAGTAATCTTTTTCTAAAAATGAGACCTAGGCATAGTGAAAAAATTTAGTTCTGACCAGTACACAAGTGGACAAACACAAAAACAAAAAATGTAACATGGAAATAAATGCTAAAGACGTAAATAGATTTTGTTTAGAAGCAAAAACTGTGGGTTGTTGATACATTATTTTTGCTTGTGTTTTATAGCAGCAGTTTAAATAAGAAAATTTTTAATAACTGCAAAGGAAGTTGCAAAGTATTGTTGTGCGATTGAGTATGACTGTGTGAATGTGGGTCAGTGTCAGTCCATTGTTTGGGTATTGAATAATCTAATGGTTGGAGGGAAGAAACAGCTGCATAGTTTGGCTGTGAGAGATGGGTTTTCCTCAGCCTTCACATGAAGGAGAGACACTGATGGACTTTGTTTACTATAGAGCTGGTATTAAAGGATTACTTCACCCCAGATGTGTATGACTTTGATACACTCAAACCCACCAAAGTCATTTGGATTACTTTAATGATGGATGTATGTGCTTTTTGGAGCTTCAAATCCCTGGACCATGATCAATGGCAGTACAAAGCTAGGAAGAGCCAGGACATTATTCAGTATAACTCCAACTGTGTTAGGCTAAAGAAATAGTCATAAACATCTAGGATGGCATAAAGGTAAAGTTAAATTATCAGAGAACTTTCAATCTGGGATGAACTAATCTTTAAGGGATGCAGGTTCTCTGTCAGATGAACAACAACAGTGAAGCACTTGCTAATGTATTTTGAGGACTAGAGACTTGAGGTTTGCATGACTGAAATCTTCAGTAAAAAATAAACAGTATGTTAGAGTGTGTGCACTTTATGAGCAGCAACTAGAGACTAGTGCCTAGTTCTTACACCAATCTGTGTAAGGGCACCATTTTGTGTAAAGACACAAGTCACCAGCATGAGCAATACTGCACAGAGTTGCTTTTATGTCTGTATAAAATGATGGAAACAAGGATAAATGGAGTATCTGTCACTAAGCCATATTGTTAAAATGTATGTAAAATCACCTCTAGAGTTTAAAAAAATCCAGTAAGTGGTTCTAAAAAAGATCAGAAATGTTTTTTGAGAGCAGAGGTCAGAAAAGAATGTCTAGAATAGCTCAAGATGAAAGGTATAAGTAACAGGAGGAGCATCTCTGAATGCACAACACACCAAACCTTAAAACAGGTGGGTCACAGCAGCAAAAGAACACACCAGGTACCGCCCTATAAACAGAAAAGTGTTCCTGCAGCATTGTATTAGCAGCACAAAATGTTGTGGGTTTCATTTGAATAAATCATCAATAAATTATTAGAAAAAAATATACCATCTGATAAATCTCTAATTGTTCTGCAACAATCATATAATAGGGTGGGAACTTGGCATAAACAACATGAACATCACAATGAGTTCACTGTACTCAGAAGGCCTCCACAGTCATGAGATCTCAATCTGATATAGCACATTTGGAATGTCATGGAATAGGAGATTCACATCATTACAATGCAGAAGTTCCTGTAATGTAACTTTCTGTAATGTAACTTTCCTTAACCTACCCCAACTCCACTCATATACCATCTAACCATATATATTTATACATTAGCAGTCCCAGTGAGGTTCAGACTGAACTGTTTCATTCAATCCCTCATTTGCGGACAAAAGGCCAAACACATTTAACCCAGATCATTTATAGAATTTATGAGCAAATAAATTTGTGAACAGTTATTTGTGTCATAATTTATGAGTTATATTTACATCTAAGAAAACAGCAGACATACAAAGGCAGAAATAAGTTTAGCATAGTGTATGTATGACCGGAACAGACTTTTTTTCTTAGGCTGATATTGGTTAAAGGGCAACAACTGTAACTTCCTGATGTTTTTAACTGATCCTCCCAGCAAATGGAAGACCAGCAATAAAGCAACACATTTTAAACATGGTCCTACTTATTGCAAGTATCTTATCTGGTCACAAATGTATTCCCATAACTTTAATAACTTCTGATAATCCCTAAATAACAGAAAGATTTGTATATCCTCTGGAATGCCAACAAATAAGAGGCTGACTGGAGCAATAAGTTAGTTGGCTAAATGAATGTGAAAATTATTATAAAAGGGGATTCCTACAAATAGGTAGACTTAATAAGCAATAAAACTGCAGTTTACACCTTAATCTAAAAAAAGAAAATAACTTAATATTCCAGGTTTAACACAAATTAAGATCAATTGACAGCATTTGTGGCATAATGTTAATCACAAAAATATATATTTTATAAATAAAATTGTTACTTATGTGGGAATATCTCTTTCATTCTTTTGTAGTACCAATAACCTTGTCGCCTATTTTCAATAAAGATTAATGAAGGCTGTAAATAAATTGAAGTAATATTTTTTAAGTACAAATGAAAATATATTATTTGTCTTATAATTTCTTAATTTTCAGGTCAAAATGATTGAACGGCTTACTAAAAAATGTACAATTTATGAATGCTTTAAATGTTATGTATATGTTCCTTGTGGTTAGTTTCCTTGTGTAAACTTAATTAGTCATTATCATTTACATTTAGGCATTTAGCAGACGCTTTTATCCAAAGTGACTTACAAATGAAAGAACAATAGAAACAGTAAATCAACAATCAGAAGGCAACAGTCTGGAAGCATCGTGCCAGTCTCCCTAGCCTAGCATAGAGTAATTTATAAGTGCAATTGTCCCCCCACTTTTTTGATATGGAAAGAAGGAAAGAAAGAGAGAAGTGTTAGTGGTAGGATAGGTGCTATTAACTGGGCAGGTGTTGTCGGAAAAGATGTGTTTTTAGTCTTTTTTTGAAGATGGATAGTGAATCCGCTGTTCTGACTGAGACTGGAAGGTCATTCCACCAGGAGGGAACAGTCCAGGAGAAGGTTCGCAACAGTGATTTTTTTTGCCTCTGTGCTGTGGCACCACTAGGCGCTGCTCACTGGCAGAACGCAAGCTTCTGGAGGGCACAAAGGTCCATACCAATAAGTTTAGGTAACTTGGTGCAGTGGTTGTTTTGAAGGCTACCATCAGTGCTTTAAACTTGATTCGAACGGCCGATGGTAGCCAGTGCAGTCTGGTGAAAAGCGGAGTGACGTGTGCTCTCTTTGGCTCATTGAAGACTATCCTCGCTGGTGCAATCTGAATCATTTGCAGCGGTTTGGTAGTACTTGCTGGTAGGCCCGCCAGGAGAGCATTGCAGTAGTGCAGTCTGGAGAGGACGAGTTGTGAGGACAGTTCAGAGAGGAAAGGTCTGATTTTTCTGATGTTGTGTAAGGCAAATCTGCAGGATCTGGCTGTTGAAACTATGTGATCTGTGAATTGTAATTGCTCATCAAACATGACTCCAAGGTTCCTGCCTTCTTGTTTAAGTTCTTGTTTATCAGTTCTTGTTTAAGTTAATTAGTCTATTCCAGTTTTCTTAAGCCCTGCCAACATTGGTTTCCTTCAACCTCTCAGTCTCCTTCGTTTGACTGTGAGAATCTGCCTCAAGTCTTTAGGCCACCAGCTCCGCCCACATTCAAGGCCCAGAAAGGTCATTAAGACATGTGACCACAGTGGTTCAACCTTAATATTTTGAAGCAGTGGGAATAGTATTTGTATGCAAAAACAAAACAATAATGACTTTTATTCAATTATTTATTTTCTTCTGTGTCAGTCCCTGATGCATATGCATGAGAACACAGTGGCTCGTGTGTGGTGATGCAGGACGCTACATTTTGAGGTAGAACTGAGAAGCCCTGCACTGTATTTACAAGCAAAGGTGCACATCTTAAAAATATGTCTGCGGAGTTCAACATGGATGACTTTTTTTGCTCAGCCTTGCTTATTTGAACCAAAATATGCAGACAATTAATTTAAAAAGATTGTTATTGATATTTTATATGTTGATATTTTCTTTATTGTGCACTCTCTAGACAGTTTTCTACCGCAATCTGCAGCAAACTCCGTCTCCAATCAAAGTGAATGATCAGTAGTCAATCATCAACATGGTAATCCAGGCCTGTACTGATGTTTAAACAAGACATATATAGTTTGAGAAATCATATCCAGCACCTAATGCAAAGATCTTAGAAGTGGTAATGAGGAGAAAGCAAGTGTGGTTGTTAGCAATGTTGTGTAGATAGATCTCTGATGCAGTTATGCTTGTAAGCGCTACCACAGACCATAAGCTGTGTAGAGTGTGGCTTACCAGGCATTGTTTCACATTCTTATTCTTAACTGACAGGGCACAGGTAGTGTTTCCTTTGCAGCGGTACAGGTGTGTGATGTATCCACTCCATGCGGTCGTGAACTGCCAGAAATGCAGACGTGTGAAACAGGAAACCAGGCCTCATTCTTTCGGGGTTGATGCCCTTTTAGCGTCTGGAACAGCCATCACTCTGCTAGTATCTATCCACTGAGGTTGGTAGCCTGTCAGGGCACCTGTCTGGGTTACAGCAATAACTGTAGAGGAACCCAAATATTTTGGCTCACCAACCTTTTAAAGTTTCAGGCTTCGTATTAGGACCTGCTTGTTTTTGCACAAAGCCATAAGCTGGTTTATCTTTGGGAAGAGGAAGAGTTAGTGACATTTCCGTTTACAGAATTCAATTTGTCAACCAGGACAGCCAAGTAATCTGTCACGAAGAGCTCATGCGTGGCCTCTGGCCTAGGGGTCAGGAAAGTCCTACCCATTAACATTGCAAATGGTGACAGTTTAGTGGCTGAGGAAGAAGTCAATCTTATCTCAGATAACATGGCAGGCAGGACAGCTACCTAGTTTTGATCAGTTTCTAAAGAAGCGTTGATCTTTTAACATTCTGTTTGTTCTTTCTACCACCCCTGCTAATCGAGGGTGGTAGGGAATGTGAAAATCCCAATCAACAAACAGCATTTAAGCCAACTGCTGTGTAGCCAAGTTATGAAGCAAAAGGATTACCATTATCACTTTCATAGTAAGTATACCAAAGCAAGAAATTATTTCTTTGTATAATATCTTTACAACCATATAAAGTATCTTTACAACCATCTGAGTATTTTCTTTAGCACAGGGAAAGGCTTTTGGCCAATTTGAAAATCAATCAGTTATCAATAGCATAGGCATGTTTGTGAAATCAATTTGAATGCTGAAATGGTGCCTTGGGAAGTGGCAATGCATGTTTGATTGGACTATGTAAATAGTTTTTTGCACATTAGTCAAGAATCAAGTATCAATCCAATGCGCTCTCTTTCTTTCACCACACAATACAATATATTGATGGTTTCAATGACTTTGTTTTTTCTCATGTGAAATATGATGATAATGGTCGTATTAATGGTATTAAAGCAAGTTTTGGCTTTAATATAATCTAAATCTTTATTAGATTTACACTCATTCGCAGCCCACATACACCACATACATCTACATCACCAGTCCTTGATTGGCTCTTGGATGTCTATGTCTGCAAGATTAGTGACATGCAACATCATGTGGAATGTTTAAGTAATGCATGATACATACAAACTTTGTGTGCCATCTTTGGCCACTTTGTCGGATAAGCAGTTACCAACAGCAGTTGTCACCTCTGCTTACATCTCCAGCTACTCGGCATTTGCGTTGCTTTAATGAGTTCTGTAATAAGATCAGAGTGTGAGATTTGTTTACCATAAACAGTTCTGAAATTTCCATGTTTTAGCAGAATCATGTACATGTACATATTGATTATCTGTATAAGTTGTCACACCTTTTCCCTTGAACAACTGACAAGCGAATCAAAGGTATTAATTCAGCTGCTTGGGCAGAATTGTATGGTAGTGCATAAGCTTGAACAATTTAATTTGGTGATCTTAATTACAAGGTAGCCACATAAATAAGTACACACCATCAGATGGTTTTAAACAGGACCCATCAACAAACAGTTTTCTATACTTTTCTAGGGCCATATCTTAAGATTCAGGCCTACATGCAATGTCATTTTGAATTGCTTCCAAACAATCATGTTGCACAGGATTTGTGTGATTAACATAATCTAAAAGATCTCGTGATGCAAAAACAGCAGAATTAACCACATAATTGCATCAATTAGGATATTGCCATGCTACAGCTTAAAGGTTTGGATAATTCATATAATTCAGTCAATGGGATGACACATGTATCACGCAGAGGATCCTGTTTTACACCCCTGCTATGTTTTTTTATTTGCCAGAAGTAAAATAAAAGCAACGTCTGAGAGCAACAGGACCAGATGGCACAAAAGTAAGAGTGGCACACTGATCTGTAGATTTTTTTTCTAATTTAGGTATTACATGTGCAGCATAGCTAGTTACTATGCATCTGTTTTCTGTTTACAGCCAGTGCAGAGAATGAACAGGACACAAGGCAAGGACACTTACATGTCTGTTAGAATAATCTGATTAAAGTAGCTAAAGTGGTTGTTATTTTTTTTTTGCAATTTGTATATGAAATGAAAAACAAGTACTAGTGTTCTTAATGTTTATTGTGCCTTATAAGAATGCGACACTCCTAGTGGATTTGTTCCTGTTTTAACAGACATCACACTCACCTACAGGGTAATATCATTGCTGATGCCTTCTATACTGTATCTCTTATTATGGAATTGTGGCTTTGTTTCTATGTATTTTCAGATTTACTTTCCCTGGTCTAGCAAGGCAAGTGAAACTCCTAAACTAAAGGACCCACCCTGGGTAGCTCTTGTCTAATCACAGCCTAGAAAGAAACATGGACCTTAACCACTGACAAGTATTTCCACGCATGCTTTCTCTGGCCTAACTCCTTTAAACAAGGGGAGATCAAGACCAGTTACTCCTCCTAATCACTATAGAAAATAACAAGTAAAAAGAGCCAGAAACCAGTGCTAAACTTTTCCAAAGGTCATATGGTTGCCTGTCATCCTTGGTATGGTATCACTCAAGCTGCCGTAGACACAGACGGAGACGCAAGCATAAACAATTCTTTGTCTTCTGAGAGTCCCATACATTTTCAGAGAAAGAAGCAACCAGCACTAAAAGCTCCAAAATTAACTTAAGCAGTTTGGCTACTTACTGTGTCACGCTTCATATGTTTACATAATACCCTGATTATATACACCATTAAAGAATGAGGAACGATTTTGAGTTGTACCAATGTTTAATGATGTACTGCTTAAAAAGTGGCCTAGTCAGGTGTCGTTTTAGTCTGATGTTTAGTGTGTTAACCTGTAGGGTGTGTTGATGTCCATTTGTTTCTTTTTTTGTCAGTTTTCTGCTTTCTTCACTGCTGTTCCTAAGCACTTCCTTCATCTTGGTTTTCCTTTCTTACTCCTCCTCTCGCTCAGAGCAAAGAGAGCATCTCCTCCTCTAATTTATACTAGTGCAGTTCCCCAGGAGTCTGCAGCTCACCACTTATTCATCAAGAGCTTGTCTGAACCATCAATCAACAATTCTGTTTGATGCCCCTTTCACAAACACTGAGCTTCAGCTTAATTGTTCTCCAAACCTGTCTCCTGCCCCACCACCTACCAATTGCAGTATTAAACTGTCCTTGTCTTTCCCCTCAGAAAAGTAAAATCTTTCACCATCTTCACAGACACCCAGCACTAAAGGCAAGGTAAGAATTATTAAGAATTTATTTTATAAACAGCCACACACTGTCTTTGTCTTTTTAAACAAATTTAAACAGATGTTTTTTCAGGTCTTGTTTAAAACATGGTATTAAAGCGATCATATGCTATTTTCGAAGATCATTGTTTTGTGGCAAAAAGAAAAAACTGAAATTTTAATTTAATTTAAGATATGTTTTCAGTAATATGATTATGGTGGTCAGGTAATACATACTGCTGTTTACACCTTGCAGTAAAATGCATATCCTATGGCCCACCTGCATTTGGGTTTCATGCACAGGGTCTCTTGTTGCGTTTACACTGGCACAAAAAATCTGAATTACTACTCACATCTGACACAGATCAGAATTTGTTGCATGCGTAAACAAAAATCTACACGAGATCCCATTTTTTTTATATCCGATCTAAGCTACTTGCAAATAATGTATTTTAATCGGATACATATCCGATATCCAGACATCTGACCTGTGTCTAAACACACATATCTGATATTTGACTATAATGTCAATGTTTCACAACAGATTGCATTGAATGTCATAATTTTGCACTTGTACCGAACCTGGCTACAATGTCAGTGCAAAATAAAGAGCATTAGAGCCAAATATAAGGAGGCTATAAGGATATATGGAGTTGTCATATCACAGATGTGGAAAGCAATAAAGACATTATTATGATAGCAGCATCAAAAAACAATTTCGCTTATTTTTCTAATTAATTGCTGCTGGGGGTACTTTTGCCGACTTTTGAACAGATGATTTAGCAAAAGTCCATTTACAATTCAAGGGTCAATCATGGCGCTTATATTAGTAAATAACTGGAACCTTTTTGGGCAGGAGATTAATGTAAACATGTTCATCGGCTATGAGGCGTGTAGTGTAAACAGGTGGGACAAAAAAATAAATATGACTTAAGATCGGATCTGAGCCTTAAGACTTGCACTGTAAATGCAGCCTCTGATATTATGACCTCATACATCACTTACTATGCATTCAAGTTTATTTCTATAACAGTTTTCACAATTTTTGTTGTAAAGCAGCTTTAAAGAAAAAACATAATAGCACAAACAGTAAAGACATAAGAAAAATATAATAGAAATAAGGAAGAAACATGAAAGTATGAAATATACAGAATGCATGGTACAAATTCAGGGAATCCAAAGAAATCTCAGTCTGTGTAGGGCAAGGCAGGAAACTTCTGTTAAATGTGTGTGACCTTTGAGTCGTCAGGTGGCATTGCAAGTGAAACCATCATGCTGCTGTGTTTAGTATAGCCACATGGACAAGTCCACCTTTCAGGTTGTTTTTGGGAAAAACTGACATCAAGTTTTCAGTTCCAAAGACGAAAGGGACCAACCAGACTTTTATCAGTGACAGGTACAAAAGCAAACATCTGACATGGTATGGGTGTGCATCAGTGCAGATGGCAGGTGTGACCTGCATATGTAAGAAGGTACTATTGATGTGAAGATGTATACTGGGATTGTACAGAGACATATATTGCCATCAAAATGACATCTTTCCTGGGAAACAAGACAATACCAGGCTTCATTCTGCACATGCTACAACAGAGTGGTTTCGAAGACACTTTACACCATAGAAGGGATGTGTTGGACTGCCTGCCTGCAGTCCAGACTTGCCTCTTATTGAAAATGTGTGGCCCAAAATGAAAAGGAGAATCAGATAACAATGACCACAGACTGTTTAGCAGCTGTTTTGTTTCAGACAAGACTGGACAAACATTCCACATGCAAAACTTAAACAATTAGTATCCTCAATTCCCAAACATTTAAAAAATGTCATTAAATGGAAAAGTGATGTGACAAAGTGGTAAACATGCCTCTGTCCTTCTGTTTCAGCCATCAAAATCAAAATGTGTTTATATTTACAAAATACAGTTGATAATAACAGGACTTTTTTATTACTATAATGCAAGTATGTGTCAAATTTTTTCTTTAATAAGATGTACATCAGTGATAACAACTGTCTAAATAATTGTCTGTGAGGTTGTGATTAATAAGTTATATTCAAGAGGAATGAGTCTTAATAATTAAATATGATTATAATATCACATAGTGACTGCTAAGCTGGCATATTCATACATGCCAAGTGTCAACGGTTTATGTAAGGACAGTGTATTAGTACTATAAACCATAACTATAAAACATTTAGTTTTGTTGTTTAACATGATAGATGACAGATGTCATATTAAACTGGACATAGCCATTCCAAAAGGAATGTGGGCTTTAAGAACAAGGTCTTTCTCTAACCCATGTGGTCTGATAACAAGATATTTTAGACTCTGTTTACACTTGTGTTTTGTGATCACCAAAAATGCATCTTACTACCAGGTGTAACCACAGCCTCATGGAGGTTGGATGGCCAGTTTAAGAAATTTCCCTGTGTGAAATAAAATTGTCCTCCACAGTTCTGCTCCCATTTTTTTTTACAGCCAGATAATGAAAAAATAAATGTTAAAAATTTGTTGTGATACTAATTTTAATTTGATGTGATTTTGAAGGTTGAAGATGCTGAAACAAATTTACAGTGCAGATTAAAAAAGTATTTACTCCCTTAATTGTTCAGTATTTTACACAAATAAACAAAATGAATTAGCCTTTTTTACACTGACAGTAAATTAATAGTGAGAATATGTTTCTTAGTCAATGTGTGTTATGTATAACATTAAAAATGTATTAAATGTATTAAATATATTAACATTAAAGGCATAATATGTAAGATTTTTGCATGAAAATAATAAAACAAAACTAGCACAGTTACGTGTAGTTTGTTCATGTGTGTATTTAAATTATTCCATCTAATGTGTACACATTTCTAACAATGCTTAAATTCATAGAAATTAGCAACCATTGGACCATTTTATTATCCTACTGGGTGTTATACTGGGTGTTATATATTGCCTGTCAATGGCAACTGTCCATGGATTCTCCTTCTACTACGTTGCCGTAGAAACCATGGCAACGTAATAAGTCTAATAAAAAAGAAGTAGTAGTTGTAGCATCTAGCATGCCACTCTCTCTCACAGTGTCATCGAGCTACGCCTTTTTATTTTTTTATTATTTGATCTTTAGTGACAAAAATTTCATATTAAACACTTGTTATTAAACACTTTTTACTCGCAGATTTATGTTCACTATCCCTAGAGCTTGGACATTTATGTTATTTTGCAATTACAAGTGCGAACTTGTGAATGTGGATGGCTACAGGTAGCCAGTGGAGTGAGATCAGGATGGGTGTAAATAGGGTTCTCTTTCATTGATGAAAGACCAGACGTGCTGTAGTATTCTGAATCATTTGCAGGGGTTGGGTTGCTATGGCTGGAAGGCCAGCCAGTAGGGCATTACAGTAGACCATCCTTGCTGTTATCAGTGCTTGGATTAGGAGCTGCATTGTGTGGTCAGACAGGACAGGGCTTATTTATATTATACCTGAATGACCTGAATAAGAGATTGTTGCATTGTGAGTAGTGAATTTCAGCTGGTCATCAAACATCATCCTAAAGAGAGAAGCAGAAACTGTGAATGAAAAGCGAGTGGGTGAGAGAGAGAAAAGGTTACAACAGAAAGAAACAGGAGTAGGAGTTAGTGGTAAGCATGGAGCAGGAGCAACAATAAATTAAATAAAGAAATGTTCAGTCACATGCAGAGGAATGACAAGAAGATTATCTGTGGTGCAGTTGTGAGTGAAGATAAGGTTAAGTTTTTTTCCTCCTTTGTCAATGAGGGGTGTTAGTCTGTAGGAGGTCACAAAAGGACAGAAGAACAAGTAAGCTGCTTGAGGTTTGTCTAGGTGCATGTTAAAGTCACCAAGAACTGCCACTGGAGTGCCATCTTCTGGAAAAGATAATAATGGGCGATAATGTCGAGGTCTTCTTTGAGTTGAGAGGGCTGATGAAGTTGCGGTGTATTCCTTGGAGATCCATGTCTCTGTCAGTGCCAAAACACTGAGGTTTGTCTGGCTGCTTTGTTGCATTTGTTGCATCAACAAAATATGCTTTGTTGATGGCCAACTGGCAATTACACAATCCAATAGCTAAGGATAATGGCTGTGAAGAGCCACCTCAGAGGGAGTGTAGATGGTGATGATTTTATTGTCTTATGTATGTAGATGAGCGACTGGAATGAACAGTAGGAATATACTGGAAACACATGTTAGTAAGGAATAAAGATAGAAAGAAACAAAGCAGGGCCGAACTGGGACACAATTTCAGGCCGGGAAAATCCCACACCCACCCAGGCCATCCTATGCACCCAAATAAATTTGGAAACCATACAAACTTATTTTTTCCCTCTACACACAGCATGACCATCATAATAAAAAAATTACAATTAACCTTGAAGTAAAGCAGATCTTATATCAGATTACATGAGTCTGCACAGAGCATTATACCAAGCATTTATGCCAGAAGTCCAAAGCTGCTACTGCCTCTCTACTTCTCACTCATAAATGTTGCGCAAGACTTTGCTGCTCTCAGCAACTTTATCAATGATGTTGTCATTATCAAATCCTACAAGTATCTCCCTCTCAGTGGACATTAACATGAAAGCCTTAAGGTGCTCCTGAGTAATTTAGGTCCTAAGTCTGTTCTTTACAAGCTTCAATGTGGAGAAGCTTCTTTTATAGGCTACTTGTGTCACAGACAATGTCTGTGACACAACTGCTGCTGCAGTAAAGACCTGGCAGAGCGTTAAAAAGGAGGAAACTCAGCAACTGGTGATGTCTATGAGTTCAAGACTTCAGACTGTCATTGCCAACAAAGGGTTTTTAAGCAAGTATTAAAATTGAACATTTTACTTTCAGTTATTTAATTTTGTCCAATTACTTTTGAGCCCATGAAATAAAGGGATTGTGTTAAAAAATGCTTTAGTTCTTCACATTTTTATGCAATCTTTTTGTTCAGCCCACTGAATTAAAGCTGAAAGTCTGCACTTCAGCTGCATCTGAGTTGTTTCACTTAAAATTCATTGTGGTAATGTACAGAACCAAAATTAGAAAAAAGTTGTCTCTGTCCAAATATTTATGTCCCTAACTGTAATCCCAGTCCTTTAGGGATCGATTATGTCAAAAATAATAACACATCGGGCGTTATTATTTTTGCATAGCATTCAATGGTATTTACACCACGTTTTAATAGTAGGTAAATGCCATAAGCGAGAAGAGGCATCTCAATTGTCAATGTCTTTCTCCTGGAAGAAGCTAGACTTCACCTTCTGCTACAAGGCTTTGCATTCTGAAAAAAAATTATAAATACATAACAATAATAAACTCATAGCTTACTTATAGTTGTCTCTGTATATGTACAACCCTAATCCTAACCCTAACATTGCCATTTGTCCATTTGTCATTCCAATATCTTTCTATTGCACGCACTGTCCACTGTTTTTCTTCTTGTCAAACACATTGGCCCTCATTTACGAAACGAAGGTACGACCGAAAACAGGACGTACGCTCCTTTCCACGCAAAGTGTGGTATTTATCAATATGAACGTGAGCGGTAGGTACGATCAATCTCACGTCAGGACCCGACCAGGTGTACGCAAGTTTTTGAGTTGGCTTTTGAGTTGAGTTTAACTAATATGAAAGCATTTTCATCAAACTATTATGAATAAGGTCATACATTCATTAATTTGTGATGTCAGTGTGAAATATTGACAAAGTGTTAAGTGCACATTAAAGATGTTTGAATAATAATTAAATAAATTGAACAATTTCGACAATGTTATGTTTTATTTTGGCAACATTTCTGCTCTGCTCTCTCTTTAATGACGTTTTATATTTTTTGTTTATTATATATTTATTTATATTATATATTTATTTATTTAAGCATCTCATTTAGAGCAAGAAGAGAACAATTAATTTCTGACATTGAGTGGCATATTTGATCTTGCTTTGCCAGTACTTTAGCAGGGAGGACCCAGGGTCGTGGTGTTGGACCAGCTCGCCACGCGCTCCTCCACTGGGGTCAGCAAAAGGCTGGGGTCTGGCCGGCCTCCTCCGGTCAGCTGAATGAGCGTTTTACCGTGGCAACGCACTTTTTAGTTGCCAGTTTTATATCGGACCATTTTTTCTTTACTCAAATGTAAGAATTTGGATGTAAACAATTTTGTAAAACTACCATCCTCCAAAATGACAAACACGACAGGCAGTTCAATTTTGTAGAGAAAGATAAAATTAAACCTCAGCTGGCGCTGTGATTTTTTTTCCAGGCTGCAGTCTTCTGTGTCCCTTTGATTGCGGCCTTCGAGCTCCCAAACAGAAAAAGCCAGTGATCCTGAACTTTATTTGTAACCCGATCTGGCGAAATCAGTCGGAAATCGCAAATTTCAGATTGGTATTAATGGAAAGAGGAGACCATAAGATTTTAAATGATATCCTAGTCAAAGCCATACCTTAAATGGTTTTAAAGATATACCCATTTGAATTATGGTCCTCTACCCTCTTTTTCCAATTGAAAACATGAGAAATCGCTTTTGAAGTTTTTTTGCCCGTTTTTTGTTGATATCTTTCGAAATTCGATTCATTCCATTCCATTTAAATGTATAAACTTAGATTATTTATTTTACAGCTTCATTTGACCACATACATTTGTATACATAAAAATGCTATTAAACCAGGCTGAAGCTCAAATTATTTTAAAGTATTTATTTGAATAAACATTTTAAAATACAACTGCAACACATTTGGCGTTTACACGCTAATTATCCACAACGATCTCCATAAACCTTAACATGAACTACAAATGACTTATAAACAACAACAAAATATGCTTGCCACGCTGGGATCAGGAAAGAATAAAGAATGTAAAGCAATTTGGATGTTACTTGATCGTTAAAAGTCCTAACAATAAATCTTGTGCTGTGCGTCTGTTTTCTTTTTGAATGATTCAGAATTATATACGCTCTACAGCATTCAAAATGAATGAATTTATTAAAGTCAACTTTAATAATCATTTAAATACCTTTACTCAATTATTTGAACTACGAAACTTTGGGAGATTTTTGAATGTCTGTTCCTTGAAATTAGCTAAAAAAGAAAAATAGATTTTTTCATCGTTTTTCCACATTATCGGTCTGTATCTTAAAATGGAACGTTGCGACTTCCGACTGATTTCGCCAGATCGGGTCAGATTTGTTAGCGTCTCGATTTCTAACTGTGAGGAATTCCTTTTCTTCGCCGCCGTCTTCTGTGTCTCCATGTCGTAAAGTCTGGGGCAGGACATCTAAACCCCGAATTTATAGGGGCGTGATATTCAAATGACGCTCGTTTTCAGCCGCCACATTTATCAAGGTCTGATCATTGGTGCGATGGGGTTGGCAGTGTATGAATCGCTTCATAAATCACACGTGATCTTGATCGTAAGATCATTTGTGCGCACAGATTTGTTCCACGTTCGTTTGATAAATGAGGGCCATTGTCTTGGCCGAAAACCAACCTGTATGCAGTTCCTCTGGTAAAGATTTTGCCTATGATGTTATGAAAAGTCAGAGAGAAAAGAGAATTGTTGACCCTCGTCACCCTGAACTGCCCAAATCAGTGCTGGTTTCACAAACTTAAAAATCTTAACAAAATCAATAGAGTTTAAGTGTTACGCGCTTGAACCCCTAATAATAATAATAATCGGGGTTCAAGCGCTTTAAGACCTTTGCGTGGGTCTAAAGATATTAGGAATTAATAAGCAGGTGTTGAAAAAAACTTACACAGCATTTGAAATGACCAATTTTTAGTGTTTGCGACTGCCATGGCGCCACCTTTTGCCTGATTGCCACAAAAATGGGCATGTTTCTTTAGTTTCACAAGTTGCATATACTGCAAAAAAATTGTTTCGTGATCGTCTGATGTTCCGTTTTGGAAAAATAGACTTATTTGTACACTTGGCCATGCCCCATTTCCGAAATGGTCCGATATAGCTTTCCAAAGCTATAATTAAAAGCCCTAACAAACACAGGGTTTCACCGCTTCACCCTTGGACCCCTAAAAAAACTCTAATCCCTATTATAATAAAATCTTAACAAATACAATAGGGTTTTACTGATGTGTGCCTCAGCCTTTAACCCCTAAATACCAGTACATTTCAGAGATTAATGTTTAAATGCTTGCTATACTTGTTTACCGCAGTTAAGGCTACCATGCCATGTGGTATCTGTTACTTTTCTATATGCTGTTGACTATCGACCAATCACAATCGAGAATGATCAAACGATTAGAAACGTTTTTCAAAGTATGTTTTGTTTTGGTTGTTTTGCAACAGACATATTTCTCCGGAAGGCCAAAACGCAAATATATTTAACAGAAGCTCGATTAGAGATTAAGTTTGGTTTGTCGTTGTTTTGATCACAACCTTTTCAAGTGAATTCATTAACGTACTACGCGTCTTTTGTTGCGCTGTATGTGTGCACTGAATACAAAATTACGTACTGAATACTTCGACGTTAAGCAGGGTGGACCCGTTGGCCTGCTCGTAGGCGATATTTAACCAATCGCTTAAAAACTTGCAGAGTTTCTGCATTTTTTGTTGTTATTATTTCCTTTTGCTACATGCAGAATCTGCACCCTGACTCCGACCAACATTACATTTAACCGATTATCAAGAAAAATACTTTCGTGCAAACCAGGTAGGGCCAGCGTTTATTTTATTTATCAAGGATAAAAGAACGATTATTCTGCAAACCTTTACTGTTGTTTTGTTTCGTAAGGTTAAGGAGATGAGAGGAAGCTCATATGGAGAGAGAGATCGAGGACGGGACAGAGGGTGGGGAATATTTTATTTTTAATTGGTGCTATGTAGGAATTTAATCGTGTCAAATACACTTGGAGCGTTGTTACTGAGAGACTGAAGCTCTTGTATAATTTGTGGCATAGTTTTATTTATCGCAGTTCAATTGAAATGCATTTATAAAGCGCTGTACATAGCCTGTACAAAATCCTTAGTTTTGCCCTTGTTCCATATGGTAATATGGAACATTTAGTAATATTAAATTGATGTACGTAAACATAAAACATTTATTGAAAAATCCTAACACATAGGTAAACTGCATATTAACACCCGACAGTGATGAGTAGTCTGACGGTGTGCCACTGCCCACATTGCCTAAAAGACCGTCTGCCAAATTCAACAGTTCAAACGTAGGCCTTATATAAATTAAGGCAAATTATTTATTTACAACGTACAAAGACATTAAAAACACTTTCACGTTATAAAATCTGTAGCAGGCTCACAAAGAGATGCCTGGGTTGGTATATGTGGTGTTTTGCCATATTTCTGTTTTTACTGTTTGACAGACACTTTATACTGTTAAAAGTTTTAAGTTTTGTTTTTGAAACATTATTATAATTCATGTGAATGTTTTATGCACTTTCCAAATACTGTAGCAGCTTCCTAGTGGCAAACAGAGGCGCTACAGGTGAAATTTTGCCAGTACCTGCCTTTTTATGAATACAGTACTAAATAATTTTTAAATAATTCACCATATTTCATCAGAATGTTTTTTTTGTTCACTTTCCAAAGTTGTTGTGGGTTCCTATGGGCAGACAGAGGTACTACAAGTTATATTTTGTAAGGCCAATGCCTGCCTTTCTATGAATATAGTAGTCAGTTTTTCAATAGAGTGTTTTTCTATACTGAGTAGCAAGATCATAGGGGCATCTAAGACGCACCCAGTACAAAGTAATAGGTTGTGTAAGTAAACATGTTTTAATGACAAACACATCATTACTGCTCCCTGTACTGCAGGAATGTTGGGGAGGAGTCTGACTGTAATGGTCAAGAAAGATGTCTGGTATCACTTTAGTGCAAGGTTCTCAAAAACAAGCTGCTGTGGAGAGGATGCTCTCGGATGGCATTCTCTGAACATCTGTACATTTACACTTGCTGAAAAAACAAAACAACCTGTATTATTATTATTTATAACCTTCACCACTAAAGTATGTGTAATTATTTTCCTTTTTTTTATTTTAAATTGATAAACCAGCACCAGCAGGCTAACCTAGAGTAGTACCTCTGTCTGGCCACTAGATCTACCTACTATAACATGTAGATAATTTTTGGTGAATTTATTTATTAAATGATTGCATACTGTATTTATATAAAAGGCTGGTATATGCAAAATCTTACCTTTAGTGCCTTTGTTCACTAAGAATCTACTACAGCCTTTGGAAAGTGCAACTAACTTTTAAATGAATTATAGTACTTAATCATTTTAGAAAAAAAAATTCACCATATTCATAGAAAGGCAGGTATTGGCAAAATCTCACCTGTAGCACCTCTGCTCGGCCACTAGGAACCTACTACTGCTGTTGGAATGTACAAACATGTAGATTAATTTGAAGGGTACACATGAAATAAAACATTTGCTACTAAGTCTGACATCCTATTGTGAACCTAATGCAACGTTTAGAATGTCAAAAAGTGTGTTTTAATTGATTTTGCATGTTAAATCATTAAAAGTAATTTTTGAAAGGCCCAATTTTTTTTAGATGATCCCTTACACACCATATTTTTTTTAGATGATCCCTTACACACCATAGGCGAATATCCAGCAAATATTGAACTTAAAACTAACTTTAACCCATTAAACACTTGTGGTATGTTGTAGTATATGTTATTGTGCAAAGTACAGTAGGAACATGCACGCTTATTTTCAGTTTAATTTATATTACCCAAGTCTATGTTGATAAATGCTGGTTTAGATACAATAGTAGCGAGTTGTGGTACAATTCACTGCCTTTAAGACATGCTGTGATGGCACATCATATAAAAAAATTATGTAACATACTTGGTTCACTTGGTTCATACACTTCTCAAATCATCACTGGCAGAAAGAGGATTCTCCCTTAAAAAGATTGTCTCACAGGCCTCGCTTTGGATCCACTCGAGCTGCCCCACCTCCTGCCAAAAAGTTTGGGAATCCTGGAGACCGGCTGAGGAAGAAAAAATGGGACCTGGACCAACTTCCTAAATTTGAGAAGAACTTCTACAGTGAACACCCAGAGATTCATTGCATGAGTCAGGTAAAAAGTATTTACCCATTCCAAGCTAAGCAATGTTTCATCCAAATACTACAGTTTTCTAATACAATAACTATGGCATTTTGGATTAGTATCTACCATTATATCAAAGCAATTAATATGACAATTTGTTATAACTAGCAATAACCTTTGTAACAATGGTACTTTGACCAAAAACTGCTTTTGTATAGATTTTATTTGTTCTTTACTTTTGTTTTTTTACTTTTGGTTTATTTTGTTTTGCGTAATCTTGTTGGTGAACATTTATGTTTTAAACATGCTTGTTATGTATCTTTTTGTATTTTATAGTATGATGTTGAAGAATTTCGCAGGAATAAAGAGATCACAGTCAGAGGCAATGGCTGCCCAAAGCCCATTACCAGCTTCCATCAAGCTCAGTTCCCACGTGAGTGTAATTTATATGATCTTATCTAACTTGCTTCTATGTGCCTAAAGATTATTAAAGAAGGAAGACAAATGATTAGCACTTTTAAGAAATTTAACATAAGGACTTGATGTTACTACTAGTTAGTACTACTAATAATAAAATATAGTTCTTTCAGTTAGTATTCGAGAGCAAGCAAACTAAATAACCAGCCAGAAGCCGCTTTCACATTGGGTAATTATAAAAAAAAGGAACCAGGGTGATACCCAGAGAACCATATGTTCCCCTAGGGCCATTTTCCTTGTAGCATTCACATCGGCAGAAGGAACTCTAAAGTGACGTAGGCTGGCCGACAGCAACGGTGTTTACCCTGTTTATCAATCTGTTGTTTAACCTGAATGGTTGCAATAAAATAATTAAAACCTTTTAAGAATGGAGAAATTACAAATAACTCTTTACAAGTAGATGACGCGGACGTCATCACGTTTGGCGCCGAAATCGAAGACGACCTCCTCTCCATGGCAGCGTCTGAGTGCTCGGAGCTCGTGCGGATTTTTACTAAAGCAGTCAAGGAGCTTGACCTGGCCTGGGACCCGCCAGCGGAGGGGTCCAAGAGCAAGTTGGATTTGTGGTTCCTCCAGTCGGGCCGCAGTACTGCCGCACCGCGGAGGTCCATCCCCTTCTTTCCAGATGTACATGAGCATCTGGTAAAGACATCACCAGTCAGCGCGCGTCCACACCACAGGCCAGGCACTCTTCACCCACGTAGACGGAGCAGAGGCACGCGGCTACACCAGCACGCCCCCTGTGGAGGAATCCATCGCGGCGCACTTGTGCCCTTCATCCACCTCCATCGGATCTGGCCCCGGGCTACCTTCTAAGCCCTGCAGAATGACGGCCCACCTGGCGGACAAAGCTTATGCGTCGGCGGGAGAGGCGGCCTCTGCTCTGCACGCGATGGCCATCCTCCAGGTGTTCCAGGCACAGCACCTGCAATCACTGGAGGGGGAGACGGGCTTGCAGGATGCTGTCCGTGACCTGAGGGAGGCTTCGGACTTGACCTTGTTGGCCACGAAGAAGGCAGCGCAGGCGATCGGGAAGTCCATGGGGTTCATGGTCGTGTTGCAGCGGCACCTGTGGCTGACCTTGACGGACGCGGACCGGAGGACCCGGCTTAACGCTGCCGTCATTCCCTCGGGGTTGTTCGGGGACTCCTTCGAGTCAGTGGCTGAGAGGTTCGCCGAATCCCAGAAGCGCTCCAGGGCCATGAGCCAGCTGCTTCCAAGGCGCTCTTCCCTACCCCACCAGAGAGCGCGTTCGTCTTTGTCGTCGGCCTCAAGGGCACATAAGCAGCCCTCTGTGGCATCAGCATCAGCGAGGGCCCCGGAGCCGGTGGTGCGCCCGAGGCAGTGGGAGGGTCCAGTGAAGGGTCAAGAGAAGGTGTCGACGGAGTGGAAACTGCCATCGTCCTGACGGGATCGTCGGGAGGAGGAGTCTGCCGGTAGAGGGGCCAGGGGCCAAGTTACGTGTCCTGTCTGTTTGTCTAAAGCATATTTTGTACAACACAGATGTAAAAGAGCATCGTCTCTTCACAAAAAGAGCTGTTTCCTCCTCCCCTTGTAAGCGAAGCAAGCCCGGCCCTGCGGTTAAGCAGCGCGTGGTCGCAGCCTCTTCAAGTGAGGTCCGCTCATCACCCCCTCGTTACGGACGGGGTCATGGGACCATCAGCTGATGGCGCACGGTTGGCTACGCACCGAGCAGTACCGAAACGGCCACTGTGCGAGTTTCTAAGTACGTGGAAAGCGCTGCCCGGCGTATCGATGTGGCTCTTAAGAGCTGTAGAGCACGGGTATTCACTCCAGTTTCGACATAGACTGCCCTGCTTCTGTGGCGTGACGCCGTTGTTGGCGCGAGACGCGCCGCTCTTAAGACAGGAAGTGTCGAGTTTGCTCGCCAAGGGAGCGATAGAGTACAGTTCCCCTGTCCGAGCTGAACAGCGGCTTTTACAGCCGGTATTTCGTGGTGCCAAAGAAGGATGGCGGCCTCTGACCGATTTTGGATCTTAGGCCCATCAACCGCGCGCTCGGGAGGCGTGCTTTCAAAATGACCACGCTCAGACAAATCCTGGCGCAGGTGCGCCCCGGAGACTGGTTTGCGTTGATAGATTTGAACGACGCTTATTTTCATGAGCAGATAGCCCCGCATCACAGGCGCTTTCTAAGGTTTCAGTTCGAGGGGGTTGCGTACCAGTATACGGTGCTCCCGTTCGGGCTGTCTCTAACCCCGTGCACTTTTACGAAGTGTGTAAATGCTGTACTCTCTCTGTACTCTCACTTTTACGAAGTGTGTAAATTCTGTACTCTCGAGAGGCATGCGCATTATGAATTATTTGGACGATTGGCTGATTCTCGCCTGTTCGAAGGATGTGCTTGTTGGCCATGTAAGCGATTTGCTCAGCCACGTGAGTTCTTTGGGTCTGCAGGTGAATATGCAGAAGAGCTTACTCGTTCTGAGTCAATCTGTGACATACCTGGGCATATACCTCGACTCTTTCTCCATGCGCGCGCGTCTCTTCAGAGAGCGTGTGGAGAGCATAACTGCTGTATTACGCCCGTTCAAGCCCAGTCGATCTGTTGCGCTCAGGCTGTTTCAGAGACTCCTGGGGCTTATGGTGGCAGCCTCGGTGGTGTGCCATTTGGGACTTCTTCACATGCGTCCCCTGCAGCTATGGCTGAAAGCCCACCTGCCACAGAGCAGACAAGTTTCGACTCATCTACGCTTAACAAATCATTTGCTCTTGTATGACAGCGCTGACGCCGTGGCACGACCCCATGCTATTCAGTCGAGGGGTTCCATTAGGCTTGGTGACCAGGCGTGTGGTAATTGCGACGGATGCGTCGCCCATGGGATGGGGCGCTGTGTGCGACGGCACGCCGGCGTCAGGATACTGGTCGCAGCCTCAGAGCGGATGCCACATAAATCGGTTGGAGCTGGAAGCGGTGTTCATAGTGCTAAAGGTTTTTCTTCAACAGCTAAAACACGCAAACATGTTCTTGTCCGCTCCGACAACATGTCTGTGGTATCGTACATAAATCGCCAGGGCGGAGTGCGTTCCAGGACATTGTGCAGACAGGTGACCAGCCTTCTTCTTTGGGCAGACATGCTCTCGTGGGACGGTATTCCCCACGGAGAGTGGAGGCTTCATCCCAAGATGGTACAAATGATATGGGACCGGTTCGGGAGAGCGGCGGTCGATCTCTTTGCAACGCAGGAGAACATGCACTGCCCGCTGTTCTTTGCCCTCTCGGAGCAGTCTCCGTTGGGGGGAGATGCTCTGACGTCGCACTAGCCGGAGACGAGACTGTATGCGTTTCCTCCAATAAAGATTTTGCCCCTGGTGATGTGCAAAATCAGGGAGGAAAGAGCGTCAGTAATACTGATTGCGCCAAACTGGCCGAATCAGCCGTGGTTTCCGGACTTGATGGAGATGTTGGCGGGGCAGCCTTGGCAGATTCCCCTGCGGAGGGACCTGCTTTCTCAAGCGAGCGGCACAATCTGGCACTCCAGTCCAGAGTTGTGGAGCCTGCATGCTTGGCCGCTGATAGGCCGTTAATGGGCATGGATGCAGTGTCGCGACGAGGCCTGTGCGCCTTCCACTAGGCGCCTGTACTCCCTGAAGTGGGAGGTGTTCGTTAAGTGGTGCCGCGAACATGATGTGGAACCGGAGCGCTGTCCGGTTTCAGACGTTTTGAACTTTCTCCAATGTAGATTGGATGCCGGTTCTGCGCCCTCTAAATTAAAGGTTTATGTGGCCGCTATTGCCGCCTCTCGCTCCTCTGATGATGGGCAGTCGTTAGGAAAACACGACTTGATCGTTAAGTTCCTAAGTGGGGGGGAGGAGATTGAATCCCCCCCACCCGCCATCGATACCGCCATGGGACTTGAATTTGGTGCTGTCGGCGCTTTCTCAGCCTCCATTTGAACCTATAGGTTCTATTGCCCTTAGGGAGCTTTCGCTTAAAACCTCCCTGCTGCTGGCGCTGGCTTCCGCCAAGTGAGTTGGAGATTTACATGCATTCTCTGTGAGTGCAGACTGTATGCAGTTTGGCCCGGAGGATTCTAATGTCATGCTGTGCCCTAGAATGGGGTATGTACCTAAGTGTGTTTCCACTCACTTTCGGTCTCAGACGTCACTTTGCATGCACTGTCTGCCGCGCCGTCAGCGTCCGGAGATACTGCTGAGCGGCTAGAGGTTTGCCCTGTTATAGCTGTCCCTTTATTATACAGTGTGTGCAGATCGCTGTTGACCTGTTAGGCATTTTATGCTATGATTATGAATATATGGTCAACCGTTTATCTGTTACACGTTCTTATAATATGTTGTGTGTCTATACATAACCTCTTAGTAGCGTTTTGTGTTGTATATATGCTGATTATTGTATATGGGAAACCGCTGTATAGCGTTTCGCTGTTTGCCTGTTACAAGTTCTTATAATATGCTTGTGTGTATATACATAACCGCTGGGCAGTGTTTTGTGTTGTACACGATGCAGAGCTCTGCGTGACAAACAACCCGGGTATCCCGTGTTATTGTGTGCTTTTCTGCTTGAGTGCTTTATACTCTGCCGTATGCAGATCATATGGCCTGTTGCTGAGCGCTCATTGGCTGCCTTAGGACCTATCGGATTTTCACGCTGGTTGTCTGTGACCGGTCTTGGCTGCTCTCATGGCGTGATTTTACTCGTTTCCCCATAGCGTCAGCGACTGACGCAATGTGAGTGAACGTCCTTGACGTCCTTGATCATTCATACATGAACGCTGCGCTTTCGTTATAATTACATTCATAAATACCTACATCCTCATTGATAATGTTTTGCTAGTAGAGAATGTGAATGGTTACGGCAGAAAGACAGTACTGTACTGCACTATTATAGCTGATAGGTGCCCAAATTTGTCTTAGAAAACAATCTGAAGTTGTGAAAGACTTATTACCTGCTTGTGGAAAATGAATAATGTGTTTGTGGGCTTATTGTACAATGGATAAGATTTCACACAGTTTTACCACAGTAATACTGCATTGCATGCATACTTGGTTGGAAAACAAGGATAACTGACAAGGATAAGTGATTCTCTCATACGAAATGTGATTTACACAATAGGGAATATATCTATTTATTGACCAACAATTACTTGAGACTCTTTTATAAAAAAAAAAAGCTATGTAAAAATATGTATTGAGATTTGTAAAACATATGTTGAGGTGTCTCGTCATGCTTTGATGAGCAGGTAAAGTTACATGCTAAAGCACTTTTAATTGTAAGAATCAACAGGGACACTTCCGATATAAAAAACATTGACTTGTTAGGCACGGTTTTCTCATTAAGATTATTTCCTGTTAATTTAATAGAACAATTAGGAAAACCAGTATGGTGCCGTGGTGGCTTCAAAACTATGATGTCATTTGCAATCCAAACATAATGTTTAAAGACAAAGAGTACCCAAAGTACTTTGGTTTATGGGTTTGGCATCAGTTGTTTCAGCTGTGAATATTTGCCATTAGATTTTATTACTTTATAAACAAGCTTGCTTTTTGTATACTGGTGCTGGAACACTTTTGCATTCTGAGTATAAAGTTGCAGTGATCACTTCTTGCATTTATTGTGATTTTTTTTGTGTGTTTTTAAGAATATGTCATGGACGTACTGTTGCAGCAGAATTTTAAGGAGCCCACAGCTATCCAGGCCCAAGGTTTCCCTCTGGCTCTCAGTGGCAGAGACATGGTGGGCATTGCTCAAACTGGCTCTGGTAAAACACTGGCAGTAAGTGACCCAACACCAATGGCTAGAGAGAACATCAATGCATTCAGATATCCACAGATAACTGAAATGAGCTAAAAACTCAAACTTAAGTTTACCTCATTCTCCTCCACAGTATCTCCTGCCTGCCATAGTGCACATTAACCATCAGTCCTACCTGGAGAGAGGGGATGGACCCATTGTAAGTTACATTCTAGATTTACACAACCAGATCTAGAACTGCCTCCTAACAATCTAATAGAAAGAGTGACACACAGCGACTTTGTCTCTTTCTAATAGGCTGCAAGGAGGTGTTTTAAGTTGTTGTCTTAGTAAGTTATGTAAGCACTATTGGATGTTTTATGCTGACATCAAAACAGTTTAATACATTTCATACTTTTATACATACCTTCCCTTACCCCATTCTTCAAAATCAGCCTGTATTTTGTCTCTATAGGAGAAATCTGAATTTGTGTGCGAAACGTACCCTTTAACCACTAATTTAGAATCAAAATAATGTACTTGCGTTTAATTTACTCTAGATCCAGAATAAGTTTTCAATTTTAATTCAAATTTATATAAGATATTTTAACAATGTAGGCATCGTTTCAAAGCAGCTTTACATGAAAAACACAGAAAGTAAGAAAATTATGAAATGTGTAACAAAATATAATATTTTTAAAAATATTAATTTTATTGTTCAATGTAAGATTTTTGTAAAAATAATTAGTGAAATTAGTGAACAAAATTAATAAAAACTAGAATTGTAATCGGTTTATGAATATAAAGTTAACTAAACTGATAACTACAACACATTTGAATTATTTTTTAATGAATTAATTATTATTATTTGAAAACTGGACATGCATCAGAAATACCTGTCATTGCATCCGAAGGCTCAAACCTGTCTTTGTGGTTTGTGACAAGATAATGTATCCAGATAGCCTAATAAAATGGTATATACTTTTTTTTGCGATTATTCTAAATTATGCGACATTTAGTCAATGAACATGACAGGTATCAATGTAAGCAAAATATGCTGTTCCATCTTACATGGAGATGGTCCTTAGAAGGAAGATTAGATTATATTAGATTGCTATATTAAAAGAAACAATTTACAAAACCAAACTAAATGTCAGCAGTGTCTCAGTAAGCAAGCCAACAAGGTAACAGTGGCAAAAAAACAAAACTCCAATGGTGTATGGATATATGGTGTATAGCCTGGCAAAAACCAGGCTCAACCGGGAGGGCCTGATCTATTCTGGCATGTTCAAGCTGCTATCCATAACATTTTTTGATTAAAAACAAAGAGCTTGTAATAATAATTTACATATTTACATGTACAATTTTATATACATTATATAATTTTATATTGATTTATAATCGTTTTTCTAGTATATATGTAATTCTGCTCTGTGTTCTGTTCAGTGTCTTGTGTTGGCACCAACACGTGAATTAGCCCAGCAAGTGCAGCAAGTTGCTTATGAATATGGTAAATCATCCCAGATCAAGAGCACCTGTGTGTATGGTGGAGCCCCTAAGGGTCCTCAGATCAGAGATTTGGAGAGAGGTGGGTAAACTTACCCAGATCTGCTAACACTACTACAGAATTTTTTTGTACTTTGGTGTGGATACAATGTCTGTGTTTTTTTTTTTTACATAGTACACAGTATTTTACAATAGTAATACAATTGTTTTTTAAAGTACATCAGAATGCTCTTACTTGACTTTATGCAGGTGTTGAAATCTGCATTGCCACACCTGGTCGTTTGATCGACTTCTTAGAGGTAGGAAAAACCAACCTGCACCGTTGCACATACCTGGTCCTGGATGAGGCTGATCGTATGCTGGACATGGGTTTTGAACCTCAAATCCGCAAAATAGTTGAACAAATCAGAGTAAGTATTATTCTATCATTTACATAAGATATTTTTGTTATTTAGTTTATGAATGTTTTTATGATCTAGAATGACAATGCAACCACAAGGGGGCACAATCCAGTCTTGTGCCAGTCCCAAGTCTGGATAAATGCAGAGGGTTGTGTCAGGAAGGGCATCCGACGTAAAACTAATGCCAAATCAAATATGCAAATCACTAACAAGAATTCCATAACGGATCGGTCGCGGCCCGGGTTAACAAAGACCGCCATTGGTGCTGTTGACCTACAGGGCATCGGTGGAAATTGGGCTACTGTTGGTCGAAGAAGGAGAGGAGGAGGGCGTGTTCGAAGACAGACAGAGAAGAGGAAAGGCAAGGCTGTAGGACTGAGAGTAGGGACTTTGAATGTTGGGACTATGACAGGGAAGGCTAGGGAGTTGGTTGATATGATGCAGAGAGGGAAGGTGGATATACTGTGTGTCCAGGTGGAAAGGTAGCAAGGCTAGAAGCTTAAGGGCAGGGTTCAAGCTGTTTTACTATGGTGTGGATGGGAAGAGAAATGGAGTAGGAGTTATCCTAAAAGAGGAGCTTGTATGGAATGTTCTGGAGGTGAAGAAAGTATCAGATAGGGTGATGAGTCTGAAACTGGAAATTGAAGGTGTGATGTTCAGTGTTGTTAGTGGTTATGCCCCACAGGTAGTATGTAAGTTAGAAGAGAAGGAGAAATTCTGGAGTGAGTTAGATAAAGTGATGCAGAGCATCCCCAGAACTGAGAAAGTGGTGATTGGTGCAGATTTTAATGGACATGTTGGTGAAGGGAACAGAGGTGATGAGAATGAAATGGGCAGGTTTGGTCTTCAGGACAGAAACGCAGAAGGACTGATGGTGGTAGACTTTGCAAAAAGGATGGAAATGGCTGTAGTGAATACTTTCTTCCAGAAGAGGCAGGAACATAGGGTGACATAACCTATGTTAGTGGGGAAGTTGTGCTCTGCTGGTTAAGGAGTCGGGCTTGTAATCAGTAGGTTGCTGGTTAGGCAAGGCACCTAACCCCTGATTGCTCCCCGGGCGCTGCAGGGATAGCTGCCCACTGCTCCGGGTGTGTGTGTGTTCACGACTTGCAATGTGTGTTTACTCCTCACGAAGGATGGGTTAAATGCAGAGGCCACATTTTGGTTATGGGTAACCAAAACTGACAAAAACATGTCACTTTAACTTAACTTTATACAAGAGTGGAGGTAGAAGCACTCAGGTGGACAACATCTTGTGTCGACGTTGTAATCTAAAGGAGATCAGTGACTGCAAAGTATTGGTGGGGGAGAGTGTAGCCCAGGCAACACAGGATGGTGCTGTGTTAAATGACTCTGGTAATAAGGAAGATGAAGAGAACTAAGGCAGAGCAGAGGACGAAATGGTGGAAGTTGAAAAAGGAAGAATGTTGTGTAGTTTTTAGGGAGGAGTTGAGACAGGCTCTGGGTGGTCAGGAGGTGCTTTCAGATGGCTGAACAACTACACCTAATGTGATCAGGTAAACAGGTAGGAGGGTACTTGGTGTGACATCAGGAAAGAGAAAAGTGGACAAGGAGACTTGGTGGTGGAACAAGAAAGTTCAGGAGTGTTGAGAGAGAAAGAGGTTAGCTAAGAAGAAATGGGACACTGAGAGGACTGAAGAGATTAGGCAGGAGTACAGGAAGGTGCAGCGTGAGGTAAGGGTAGAGGTGGCAAAGGCCAAACAAAGAGCATATGAGGACTTGTATGCTAGGTTGGACAGTAGAGAGCGAGAGGTGGATTTGTACATGTTGGCGAGGCAGAGAGATAGAGATGGGAAGGATGTGCAGCAGGTCAGGGTGATTAAAGATAGGGATGGAAATGTGTTGACAGGAGCCACAAGTGTGATAGGAAAATGGAAGGAGTACTTTGAAGAGTTGATGAATGAGAAAAATGAAAGAGAACGAAGAGTAGAAGAGGTGACTTTTGTGGAGCAGGACGTAGCAAAGATTAGTAAGAGTGAAGTGAGGTGGGCGTTGAAGAGGATGAAGAGTGGAAAGGCAGTTGGCCCTGATGACATACCTGTGGAGGTATGGAAGTGTCTAGGAGAGGTGGAAGTTGAGGTTTCACCATAGTGGAATGGTGAGGTTACAGGGAGCAAAGGTTAAGAAAGTGCAGGACTTAGTACTTAGGATTAACGGTTCAGAGCAACAGAGAGTGTGGAAAAGAGGTGAAGAGGCGTGTGCAAGCAGATTGGAATGGAAACTATAACTGTGTGTTAGTGAAAAATTAATAATTTTACATTCACAATGTTTAGCTAAATTAGAACAAAACATACAGCTTGAATCAATATAGCAATATTAATGACTTCAAATCTCAATGGTTCTTGCATGTTTTGTGACTAAATATCATGTGACGATTTGCATTGTGCTTACATTATATGGACATACAGTGACATCATATTTTTATAAAAAGTTTTGTTTGTATTGTGTTCAAGAAAGCTCATATACATCTGGGATTGCATGAGGGTTGCGGGCATTTAGTGTGAACTATTCTTTTAATAATGCAAGTCTGACTTTTTCTGTTTAAAATCAGAACTAACTATTCAATGTAATTGTTCATTAGGATAAATAATTTAATTTGCATATGTTTGTCTTATCTTTAGCCTGACAGGCAGACACTGATGTGGAGTGCCACCTGGCCGAAAGAGGTGCGTCAGCTGGCTGAAGATTTTCTCCGTGACTATGTCCAGATTAACATAGGAGCTCTAGAACTGAGTGCAAACCACAACATCCTGCAGATAGTGGACGTCTGCATGGAAAATGAAAAAGACAACAAGTGAGATGGTTTTACTTTTGTCTCATCTCTGATAAAAGCCTGACAGTGAATATGATGCCTGTTGGCCTTGACAGACATTTTACAGTAATAGTAGTATGTCTATAGTTCTTATAGTAATAAGAACTAAATAGTGAAGTTTAAGGACAAAATTTATGTCGACTTGACAAAGCCTGGTTGAAAATGTATAATGATTTGAAATACGTTAGGTCTGACATCCTCTAACACAGTTAAGTTTAACATGTTTTAGTACATTTTGTTAATGTTTTAACAATCTAGCATGATTTAAGCATGTTTTAGCATGATGCTAAAATATTTGTACATGAAGCTAACACATTTTAACATTAATTAGCATGATACAAAAACATTTTAGCATGACACTAAAACCTTTTAACATGATGCTACTACATTTTAACATGATACTAGCATATTTAACATGATGTTTCCATTGACATGATGCAACATTTTAGTATGCTTTGTTTTGGCTTTAATTAGCAAGATGCTAACATGTTTTACTATGATGCTAACATAATTTAGCATGATACATAGACTAAAATATGGTTTATTCATGTTGTTATAAGGTTGCTAGGGTGATCTAAATGGTTGCTATGGTGTGGTCAGGAAGTTGCCAGGGCAATACCTAAGGCTCACTGACACCCTGAGTCAAATAAACCCACCCACATGTCTCTACAATGTTTTAATGCTGAGATATGGCTTATTTATTTTATTACATGGTTGCTGGGGTGTAGCTAGATGCGTGTGAGAATCAAAGGAGCCAACTCCCATGGCTCTATCAAGTTCTGGTGCTGAGGCAAAGCTAACTGATGTTGTGCTCTGAATAATTGCTAGGGCATGGCTGGACAGTTTCCATGGTAATAATTGAAGACTTCTTGCCATTCTGAGTCAAAAATGGCCACCCACTTCTATGATGTCTCTATGATGTTCTGATGCCTTAATCTTTTTAAATGGAAATTAATGGGGTGGTCCATTTTTTTCAGATCCAATCTGAGCCACTTCCAAATGTGGATTTAAATCAGATACATATTTGATATCCAGACATCTGCCCTGCGTCTAAACGCACACATCCGATTGACCTTGGCTATAACATCACTGTTCCACGACGGATTGCGTTGAATGTCATTATTTCGCACATGTACTGAACCTGGCTGCAGTGCCAGCGCAAAATAAAAAGCATTAAAGCCAAATATAAGGAGGCTATAAGGATATATAGAGTTGTCGTGTTTTATGACCATTAAATCCACCTTTATGACAGCATTTCACTTTTTTGTCTAAATAATTGCTGTTGAGTGTACTTTTGCTAATTCATCTGTTCAAAAGTCGGTAAAAGTCCATACCCTTTAGGGTCAATCATGGCGCTCATATTAAAAGATGACTGAAATGTTTTGGCCGGGAGATTAATGTAAACACACGCATCAAATACTAGGTGTGTAGTGTAAACAGGCAGGACAAATAAATCAGATATGGACTTAAGATCGGATCTGAGCATTAAGACTTGCAGTGTAAACGCAGCCATACAGTCATGGGACTTGGTTTTGATTCACACACACACATCGGTCTTTTAGTTTTACCACAGGTGGACTGCAGTCAAGGTGTAGAAACAGCTCATCAATAATCAAGTGAAATGAGCACTTGTGTGCACAAGTGAAATGAAAGTGACACGTGAGGTAAACACTGGGGGGTGGAGCCTGTTAAGAGTAAATGCACAAAAAATCATGCTAAGAAGGCAATTCTCAGAGCTTGTGTGTCTGGACAAATCAAGATGGATGTATTTTAAAGCAACTTATTGTTTTATCAGGCTGATTCAGCTAATGGAGGAAATCATGGCTGAAAAAGAGAATAAAACCATTATCTTTGTCGAGACAAAGAAACGTTGTGATGAACTGACTCGCAGGATGCGAAGAGATGGGTAAGACAGATCTATATATAGAACTCTTAAATTTATAAACGTGAGTGTTTAAGGACAAATGGTAATTGGTTTTGTGATTACGCTTTAAAGTTCAAGTAAATCTTTTGTCCTGATGTGTATGTTTTTTGTTATAATATACTGATGTTGTAAGGTGTGTTGTGCCTTTATCCAGGTGGCCTGCAATGTGTATTCATGGTGACAAGAGCCAGCCAGAGAGGGACTGGGTACTATCAGGTAGGTAAAGTTTTTGGTTCATAATTTATCAAAGCAGTTTCATAGAGGTTTAATAATTCTTAATGTGATGTACTATGTGTATTTCCAGAGTTTCGCAGTGGAAAAGCCCCCATTCTGATTGCCACTGATGTTGCTTCGCGGGGTCTGGGTATGTTCCAACATTTGAACATTGTTTTGCATATTAGTTTTACTGAAACATCTATAATTTAATATTGAATATTCATATGTAATAATCAAATTTTAATTAGAACTTTTTATTAAGGATGGCATTCAGGAACATGTTTTCATTCACAACAAGGAAACTGAAATATTTTTATTTCAAGTCAGTTTATTTATATAGTGCTTTTCCTAATGCACATTGTTTTAAAGCAGCTTTAAAAAATATTGCAGTACTAGGGTCCTAATTCTATAAAATCACTATTGTGCGGTTGCATTTAAAGTAACATTAAGAAATAAAAAATAATGTATACTCAATGTATAATGGTTAAATATCTGCATTCTTCCACTGATACAAGTGGAACATCTGACAAAAATACTTTTCTCCACTGCTTTTCATTGGTGTGATATTGGATCTTTAGTGACAAGTAAAACAGCATGGCAGCATGCCCAATGTAGTCTGATTAGTTAATCAATCTCATAAGCTTTTTTATTGAGTCAAAAATAATCAGGAATCCCTCCCAGGCTCATTCATTTATTAGCTTCAGTCACTCACTAAATATTATGACCAGTTGATACAGTGATTTATTAAGAATAACCTAATAGCAACTAACAGCACATAGACCCGTGACCTCCAGTAATAGAATTGCTATCAGTGTAAAAATACCATTCCTTTATTGTTACTCAATGTTGTGTCGATGACGCGACACTAGGCGTCTGGCCTTGAGACTCTGTCATCTCTGTTCTGAATATAAAAGGCCAATCAAAATTGGCAAGTAGAACATGCATGCCATTCTCCACCCCGTACATACAGGTATTAAAGGAGGAAAAAAGCATTAATATTGTCTATGGCTGCTGGATATATGGCACAAGACAGCAGACGCTTCAGTTCCCTGGGCGCTTTAACAGCCAGCCAATGGTGCCTATGAGAACATGTCTATGAGAATGTTGTGGTCGTGGCTCTCTTCTTTTCTCTCGAAGATGTCAGCTACTGCGTCTGCTTCCCGACCTGGTCCAATGCGCTTAGTTACACAAACAGTGGTTGCGCAATCACTGCACATGATGTGGAACAGGATGAAGTTGTAGCAGCACTATAGCAACATCTGAGGGTGGTCTTCTCCGCTCCGACACGGAGAAGTCCTTCGAGCCCCCCCTTCAGGGAGTAGAGCTCAGGACAGGGCAGATGCAAATCTGGCAGCTGTGTTCTCTCAGCTCTCGGCCACCGCAAGCATTAGGTTGCAGTGGAATTCTCCAGTGTCCCTCAGCGTTTACAGTTGAGTGATTGGTACCGGGTAACTCCAAGCTGTGTCCCGCTTCTGTGCCATTCTTTCCCGAGGTACATGAGGAGCTCACTAATTCGTGAAAGGCACTGTTCTTAGCCCGGACCTGGCCATTTATAGAGTTTTTTGCAAAGACAACACTGGCCCCAGCTCCCATTCCACCAGAGCCGCCCTTGCCCTAGAGAGAAGATCTAATTGTGGAAGGACAGCTCCTACTCATCAGCCTCCTACTCAGCAGCCTGTGAGGACCAAGTGGTCCTGACTCAGCAGCCCAGGGAGAAGACAGTCACCACGAACATCTGGGCTGGCCAAGGGAGCCATTACATCATGAAGTGAAGTGTGGCCAAGTATGGTGACCCATACTCGGAATTTGTGCTCTGCCTTTAACCCATCCAAGTGCACACACACAGTAGTGAACACAAAAAGAGGAATGTTTCAGTTAGTTACTGTAATCCCTGTTCACTTACGAAGTGTGTCAGGATATGCTCTTTGTGCTTCTAAGCCAACTTTGATTGCCCCTTTATATTTAGATCAGAGTTTCTTTTTTTCATTCTTTTTTGTCTTTCTCTCTCCTTTTCTCTCTGTCTTTCTCTGTCTTCTCTCTTTTCTGGGACTGCTTAATCAGTTTTCACATTTACAAGCTGTTGCAAACATGTTGAACATTTGTTTGTTGTTACTAATGTAAAAATCCTTGAACATGTGGTACCTACTGTCTCACTGTTGACGCTAGAATGGGTTTGGGGGAACAGCTGGCGTTCATATTTATTTTCTGGGTCCTAATACCAGTGTTCATTCTCAACAAACCCGGTGCAAATATCCACCTCTCTATATATAATATATAGTATATCATATATAATATAGTATATAATTAAAATGCTTAGTTAACGTGCATTATGATACCATTGAAAAAGAATAGGGTTTTTTGTTAACATAAAAGTACTTAAAATTCTACTTAGCAATAAGTACTGTACCATAATGTTAACAAACTGCATGACACTTGTTTTCTCCCCAGTGTACACTACATGACTGACATGACTGTCTCTTGGTCAAGGTATAGTTAGTGCACAGCTGATCAGAGACTGAGTAAGAATACCCTTGGGATAAATAATCTTGTAACTCACAAAAATTACACAAAGTCACGCTCATAGCAACACAAGAGTTGTTTGAGTTATGCCAGCGACTTACACTATTATTGTTCTTTTTCCCCTTCAGGATTTTTGACTTCCTAACGGGCAGTCCAGGCATGCTGTGCTAGTTTTGTACAGTGCCCTCCCTCAGCTTTGTAACTAAAGATATTAGCATAGGGCTTGATATGAATAGACTTCTTCAGCTGCTCTTCTGCTATAAGAGAACCTGTTTTAATGGCTAGATCTAATCCATGGCCCCTCAGAGCTTTGTTAGGCTCCAGGAAAGTTTGCCCTATTGTTCTAGGGCAGTAATAGAGAAAGGTTAGTAGAGACAATTAGGAAAGCTGGATACAGTCCGGTCCAGTTTGTGGAGGCCCTGCAACCCAGCGAGAGAGAGAGAACTGGAGCAGAGCCGGTTCTGCTCCCGCATGGCGTTGCCGGGGCAGGGCCGAGGGTGAAGGGGGGGCAGCTGATCGCGTGAGCCCACATTAACCTCTTCCTCTTGGGCCGCTCCACGGGACCCGGGACTGATCTCAGCCAAGAGTAACCTAACCTAGGGTAAGTACCTGACCATGCCCTAGTTACTGCCCTGTTCATAAGTACTATTTCCGTAGTGTGGCAAATGTTCTTTAAAGGGGTCACGACATATTTTTTCAGAGCATGAACCAGCTCCACAGTCACAAAAAACACAACACGTTAAAGCATTACACAAATCTAGAAAGAGGTACAAATTGACCTAAACAACACTAAAAAACACACACACTTCCAAGCACGCTGAGTAAAATATAGCAAAGTCATTAACAGTTGAACCAATAAAATGTAATTGATTACTTTTTGTTTCGTTTTTTCTTTGTCATTTTTAACTGGCCTATCTTCTAGTAGTTTCTTTACGAAGTGTAAATACTGTCACTTGTTTTACATTTACATTTTTTGCATTTGTCAGACGCTTTTATCCAAAGCGACTTACAGTGCATTCTAGCTATACATCTGATCAGTATATTCCCTGGGAATCGAACCCACAACCTTTTGCACTGCTGACACAAACTATCAACTGAGCTACAGGAACACTTTACAAAGAGTTCTGTTTACACTAAATTTTTTGCTGAAATGGTGCATAATACGTTTTTTTTCTGGAGTAGAGGCATAGGTTTCCACAACCAGTAGCAGCCTAAAGTTTGATTGTTAAATGGCAACCGGAGCAAAGAGACATTCACACAGAGGATGTGCTTCTGTAAGTTCTTTATGTGTATCTTAAACAGAACTTCTCAAACGGGGAGGAGTTTTTAAGTTTTAAATAGTTTTATAGTCCAATTTATTATTTTAGAAGGGCAAGGTAAAACATTCTCATGTCATGACCCCTTTAAGTTGTTTAACTTTGAACTTATAAGGTATTTAAACTTGTATGGTAAGTGCTATGGTATTTTTGTCTATTACTATATATGATATATGACTTTTTCTTTAGGTATGCACTGATATTACTTTTACTTTTCTAATAACTGAACACAGGGTATCTGACACCAAAACAACACTACACCCAATACTACTAAAGAGTAACTTTCTAAATCTTCTAAATATACTTTACAGTTACTTTACAATGAAATTGAGACATCAATACAAATAGTTAACTAAAAGTGTAGCCTATGGCATAAAAAAGAAACGTAAAAAAATGTATGTAAAAAGAAAATGTAAACTTAGGGCTATTGAATAATGATGGTGCGAAATTAATAGTAATTCTAGCACAAATCTCAGTACAATACGTTTTTTTATCTAAAACTGAGGCTGTAATGAAGATTGTGAATCTGGAGTGCTTTCCATATTCAGTTCACATTGAAAGTTAACTGTAAACTGAACTTACAATAAAGCATATTCACTGTATCCTGAGGCCCATGCATGCAGTTGCATGTGTTTTGCAACTAACAGAGGGGGCTTCTTATTCAACACATGCATTTAAAATGGAGGCTTTTGTGATTTTATAATTATACTATTCCGTATTATTTTAATTTAAATGTGGCCTCCTGGTCATAACCTATTGTGATGCACCAGTCTGAAAATGCTGAATCCAGAATTGCATTTTTAGTTCTCAGGAGGCACAAAGCCGTCTTACAAAGTTACCTTATAATTTTAGTAGGCTTGGTATTTGACTTGACAATAACAACCTGCTGTATTTAACATACAATTTTAGAGTTGGATTGATTACATCTAACTGATGTGTTTAAGTCAGTGGTATATTAAAGAAAACTGGTATAGAAATATACCAGCATTGGTAGAGTTTTCAGGATATGTTCTGTACTAGTATTTGAAGTAATTGTGGTTAAGGGAGTTATTTTAGTAGTTATTTAGAAGTTATTTAGTATTCTAAATAACAACATCCTGCCCAATTTACAGATAAGCAGGAGAATCATTAAGCAGGTCATTATTTTCAAAACCATCTTGCATATATTCCCTACTGCAGGTTTGAAAATCATCTAAAAAGATTTTTCTGACTAATATCAGTCATCATTGTATAACTTATATATTTATCAACTTAAATATATAAATATACTTATTTATATAGTTTATTATTTTATTATAAGTTGTTAACGTAAGTGATGACCAGTTTCAAGATCAACTGATGCCCATACTTGAACACTTCTGCAATTAAAAAAACGAATTACATTGTTGTACATTAAAAACTTTAATTACCTTTCTTTGGTACTATGATCACAAGCAAGTAATATATTTTCATAACTTTAATAATATTTATATCCCAACAGATCAAAAAATGCATGTTTTGTTTTACGTGTTTAATTATATTTTTGTTTGGCCTAAATCAATCTACTTGATTTAGTAGATTTCATTACTACCATAAAGTAACATTTTTCAAAACACCTAATCTGTAGTAGTGTTTTCCAATGCAATTCATTTTTGTTTTCATTTTCTTCTATTCCCATTCCTTTAAATTTAAATGGGCCCTGATGGGAAAAACTGAAATTAAGACTGGGTCATAATTTTTCTGTGTGCCATGTGATAAACAGAAGACTTGCCATTGCAGCCTGCCAAATTAACTTAATTAATCCTGCCTTTTGCTCTCTATCCATTTGCTATAATTTCTGCGCCAATTTTGACCTTATAAATCATTTCTCACTTTAGATAAAGCCACATTAGGATCCTTCCATATGTACCATTATCTTTAAGGATTCTTTCTCATTGTTAGTATAGAGAAATAATGGTACATATATTGATATCTGTTATCACAAAGACTAAAAAAATAAGTTGTTTAAAGCATACACCAGCAGCTAAGTTATTTGGAGAGGACAGATGGTGAAAGACTTTCTGGCTTTGCTAAATTCCTATGCCAGGCGTTTGGTTACTTCAGACGTATTCCATTTAATCTCTTAAAGAATGTGGTCTTTTATAGATTTATCTGGTAGCGAAGATTGTGATCAAGGTAAATAGAAGACAAAGATAAAGTTTGGGACCTAAAAGTTTTAATTGTTTATCAGATTCAATGCAGAGAATAGTCCTCGATGGCACAGTTACC
>JAZGTK010000929.1:0-39446 GCA_036877625.1 Ambastaia sidthimunki
GAGGGATGTCAGTGCAGCCCCGGCTTTGCTCTGAGCGACACACACTGCGTCCCTTTCAGCCAGTGTGGATGCACTTACCTGGATCGCTACGTCACGGTAAGATGCCTCATTTTAATTCACATTCGATTCACTTTTGATTCACATTGATACATTTCACAGACGCTTTTAACCAAAGCAATTTACAAAGCGTGTTACCTGGGAATCGAACCCACAACCTTTGCGGTGCTAATGCAAAGCTCTACCTGTTGAGCCAGAGGAACGTTTTTGATACGTATACAGATCTACAGATCAGAAGATGAACTGCAGAAAAGGATGTAAAATTGGCTGATCGTCTTTCTTTGTAATTCCACACACAGCTGAAGGAGACGTTTGTGACAGAGGATTGTTCACAGAGCTGTGAATGTACCACCACTGGTGCTGTGTGTCAATCAAAGGGCTGTGGAGACACGGAGCTCTGCACTGTGTTTGACACCAAACGCGACTGTTATAAATGTGAGTCCCCGTCATGACTATTACTGCAATCTGGATGTTACTTTAACTGTAATAAAATGTGATTGTTAGCATGATATCCTAGCTAAAAGTTTTAGGTTGTCAGAACATTTCCCTGACGTTTCCATTATGTTACAAATGTTAATTTGAAAGTTTAAGGAATATTTAAAATGTCAATTTTTTGGATGTTGTATTAACATTACTCTTGATTGTTGGAACATTATTCAAACTTTTTAATGCTGTAACTTTGTAAAACGTTAAGATTTTTTATATGATACATAATGTTATAAAAGTTCTAACTTTGTTAATGCAGGAATGTTTTGATAGAAGAGTCTTGACGTTATTGCTTCTGTGTGTCTCAGTGAGCCCGTGTCTGAGCTCGCCCTGTCTGAATGGTGGCACCTGTGTGGAGACGTCAGGTGGATCTGAATACACCTGCAGCTGTGCTGAGGGATTCGAGGGCAAAGATTGTGAGATCTTTAAAACGCCAGCTGAGGGAGGCTTAGGTACGTGATTCTGAACAGACTGTATTCAGATCTTCTTCTGTAAAATGTGTTTATTCTCTTTATAGCAAAACTCATTCATGACATGTAAATTCTGTTATACGCAGCTATACACAGCTTTTAATTACAGTCTTTGCATTGTAATGTAATGTAATGTAAAGTAATTAATGTAAACGAATGTAATTTTTTTTTATGTCTTTTGTTCAATAGATAAAACAACTATTATTTTGATTGGAGTTTTGGTTCCTCTTGGCATCATCCTGATAGTCACGGCAACTGTTTGCATTTACAAGAAATGCAGGTAAAAGCCTGTTTTATCATCAGTTTTTACATCATGTACATTAGAAACATACTGGAATTTTTTTATTTAATATATATTCTTTTTTTTACAGCCACAAACGCAAGAGTTATAATGCAAAGAAAATTGAGCTTAAGTCAGGTATGTGATTATTTGTCCTTTTCTGTTTCTGATGTTCATGAACTGTGTTTTCATAGAACTGTAACGCAAACATCTCAGAAGAATTTAACAGCTCAATTTTAGGAAACTAAATGTAACAGTCATCAAATCCCATGATTGTAGGAATTTATGGAAACATTCCAGGAAATTCACAGTGTTTACGTTCAACATCCACAGATCATCCCTACAAAAACCTGGATTCAGAAAAGAGAAAGCAAAGAAACATCGATGTGATAAAATCGACAACATTCTAAAGTTGTTTTTTTAATTGATCTGCCGATGAATGATTTATATTTATTGACATTTGAATGTGTCTTTGGGAGTTTGTGCAGCACCAAGCAAATCCACAATTTCTGTTGTTTTTTTTTTTAGGTTCAGTAACTTATTTGTAAACTTTTTTCAAATTTGTGAGTTGTGTTGTGATTGGGGAAATAAATGCAATTAAATGTCTGTGAGTATCTAAAAATAAATTATATGTTCTGCTGAGAATGTTTTCTGTGTTTCGTTTTTTTTAAAAACAAGATGACACGAGAATTTATGCCGACTGCATTTATTCAACTTCAAGTGCAACAATCCAATAATTAACATCACACTTTCCCAACAACTCCGAACACTTGTGTGACTTTTCATGGTGATGTAATTCAAGGCATTACATAGAGGAAAATAAAAGCTTCAGCTGTCTAAATGACTGAGTGCCAAGAGAATTTTCCCCATCAGAGACTCTTGGCACTTCTTGGCAATTCGAAAATGTCTAATCATACAATACAAGCTCAATTTGAAACATATATTGGATGATCAGTTCTTATACCTGGGAACAACCCAAGGGCTAAAAAGTTCCACGAACTTTTGAACAACTTCATAATATTAATATAGACATGGAGTTCAATGGTTATAGCTTTTCCCAGGAAACCCGAGATTTTACAGGAAATGCCAATTAAAATATTACGTTTGTGATTTGTCAAAAGATTCCAAACTTTTAAACATTCTTCTTTTTCTGAAAAACAATAAGTTACAAATACGTAAATAAAGTGCTAACACAAAAAATGAACAGGACTGCTCAAGTTCTCCTACAGGAAAATGTAATAAATCAATGCCCTGCAAAGCACAGAAATAAAATGAGAACAGGTAAAATAATTTATGAACTTTCCTTTTGCAATACATAGTCAAATTATCAAGTTTTCATCTTAAAACAGGAACAATTACAATCAAAAAACGGACAAGGATGTAAATATGGATAGTACAAGCAAAAAAGATTGAGACAATTAAATAAAATTACAAATACATCACAGCGTTGACATTTAAACACAATATCTGCATATTGTTGTTCCACAACACAGTTCGGACATATTTCATGTCTGATGTATCAGTGTGTTAGTTGCCTCGCAAGTTTTGAACATTCAAGAGCTTATTTCAGAGACACTGGAATGATCTCCAACAACAATTTCAAGATACACCCTGTCACAATAAACAGTTTATCAGTACCAAGAATCCTTCAGTAGTTTTAGCACTCAGTAGTGCAAACACACTCCACAAATGTGCACGACTTTGTAAACATAAATGCAGAAACAGGGCGATGCATTGCGTCAGCTGTTTATTGATTACAGCTACGTACGGGACTTTAACGTAAATGCACAGAAATCAATAGCACTGAGTGAGCAGAACCTGCCCTGATGTTCTGCTGAAATCTAGCAGGACGGTGGAGGCAATATTTTGTGGTCTGAAAGAAAGATGATCCCCATTGATGATCATTAGAGACGCATGGCTCTCAAGATCAAGCCAATATCTGAAATGTGATGTGTGTACTGTATTACACACAGAGCCATGAGAAGATGAGCTTAAATCAATAACACGCTCAGCTTCAGGAACTAGAAGGGACTTTGTTTGCCTGCTCTGAGACATTGACAGGTTGTGTGCGAATATGCTTGAGAAACTGGAATGTGTTTGTTTGAACTTTAAACAAAACAAATATGAGTTTGGTGGCATTAACTACCTACTACTGAGTGAGAATTTGAGAATATTGGTGGACTGCACTACAGGGCTGTGGACACCAGCAGTCCAAAGACACTGAAGTCTTCATGCCTGGAAAGCAGGACTTTGGTAACCCTTTGGAATGACTTAAAACACCATTCAAAATGGTTCCAATGTGCACAAAATCAAGTGAATTAAAGCGTGACATCAGGGATTACCAGGATAAAACAATTCCAGGCTAACGTGAATAAAACCTAAAACTAGAGTCCTCCAGAGTTTAGCTCCAACCCTAAACAAATACATCTGAACCAGCTAATCAAGCTCCTACCAAGCAGATTAGAAACACACAGACAGGTGTGTGGAGGCAGGTTGGAGCTAAACTCTGCAGGACACTAGCTGGTTAGCTGGTTTTGATCGCTCACAGGCCAACGCTGAAAACAATCTTTTAAGTAATTTAGAGAAACAATAAAAAGCAATTACTGGAATGCAAATAACAACGAAGATTTCAACGAAGGCCGTGTTGAAATGTAAAGACGTCTAAAGAAATCCGAGAGAAACATAAAGAAACGGCCAAACTATTTTTCTTTCTCTCCTTTAAAAGCCATCAACACGCTTGTATGCAACACAACTTACAATTTTTAACAACTTACAATTTTAACGCATGACTCCAGTGTAATTTCTTATAAATAAACCCTGTGACATTAAATGTGTGTTTTTCATTCTTTTTCACAACAGAATGTCCAAAACAGCAGCTGCACATGTTTTGCGATGGAATGATGAAAAAGAATCACGTTACAGGATGTAAACAGTTAACACAGGTTAAAAAGACAACAAAACCAAACACTACTGAAACTAACACAACAGATATTGTACAGTTTACACTATTCATGACACCATTCAAGAATTTCTCCTCCTGATGCACATTTGTGTGATTCAGGGGTTTGGATCCAGTACCAGGACTTTGCACTCACGCTTGGCAATTTTGTCGAGGGACAGAATGTTCCGGTCCGGGGGGAGATACAGCGGTCGACCAACGGGAGAGCCCACAGGAGGGGTGATGGCCCTGCGCTCCATAACACTGCCTGTCCTGTGATTAACACACACACGGCATATATGTAGGATATATGTAGGATATTTGCACGCATTTACTGCAACTCTGCGCATTTACTGCGACTCTTTACCTTGTGAGGTGGAACTTGGACGGTTGTTGGTGCGAGAAGGACTGAGAGCGGCCCAGACTCAGACTGGCCTGATGCCGGTCCAGAATGTCTCTGACCGCTGGGCTGGACGGACTGTTCTTGCGGGATAAAGGACGAGCATCAGGAGGAGGGTTGGAGACAGATGCAGTGAACTGCAGTTTTAACTTCATGTGCTGACTTAACTGAAGAGAAGATTGTCAGAATAATGAGTGATTAGATGTGCATCCAGTCACCAAACTAAACATCTATTAGGTTGTAAGAACGTTTCTCCAGTTTTTAAAATGTTGTGTTAACATTAATACTTGCTAATATGAACATTATTCAAGTTTTTAAATTCTGAAAACTTTTTAAAACGTTTCACTAATAACTTAAGAATAACGTTTTTGATACATATGTTATATAACGTTAAAAAAGGATACTAACATTACTGCAAAAAAACATTTTTGATATCTTTGAGAGAACTTTAAGAGAACATTAGTCAAAGTTCTGAGAACATTCCCTGTTGGCTGGGCATTTCTAAAGCACAACTTTAAGGTTTAACTGCAAAGCTTATCCATACAAACACACACTTTATACCTCAAAAAGACCTGCTCTGAGTATCTGGAACGCCACACTGACAGAGAGGGTGCTGCCTTTTCGACAATAACCCAAATTACTGAGAGGAGAGTGACACACCACTGCGTTTACTGCGGGGTCCTCCTTCTGCCCACGAGCTGTGAAGAACAAAAAGACATTTCAAAAGTACAGAGACAGAAACTTAGTTTTTACTTCAGAACTTTAGTGCTAGTTTCAGAATTTAAAAAATTGCGTAATAACCATAATGACGTTTTTGTTACTTAATGGAAACATAAGGGAAATGCTTTTACAATCTAAAATTGCTAGCTGGGAACATGTTAAATTAAGAATATAACAAAAGTGTGTTGTACAATTCAATCAGAAGCACTAGGAAATGTTCATCGGCAATGCTGTCAAAGTGGTGACACGACTGTAACTTGTATATTCATTAATATATATACTTGTATATTCTTTCCAAGCCTGGCGTTACCCCAGACACCACAAACCACAGACACAGCTGGAATATGAAAAAACCTGAACTGTCTGCGTAGCATATACAAGCATTAACCACACCCTTCACAAACAAAAGATTTTTTCACTCCTCCAACTCTTTTTTTTCTTTTCTATTAAAAGTTGCAACACTTTATTCCCCCTGGCTGTGAATTTTTTCCATTCTGTTATTTCCAAACACCCTTTTACTTTTCATTGTGTCTTTCTTTGATTGTTTACTTGATTTCCTGTCACTATTGTTGAACATGATCTACTAAATCTCCCTCCACCCTCTTCAAATCCATTAGTTCACCAAACGTCTCAATCTCCTCATCTGTGCTTAATTCCCAGCTCCTCTATTTTTACCTCAGTTTCTCATTTGCCCTTCCTCACCTTCAGGTGTCCAGACCAGTCGGACTGCCAGGAAGTCCTGCAGGTTGTTGAGAAGGGTGTATCGCACCCGGAAATGTTCACGGGCCCTGACAGAACTGGGACAGCTGGCAGTCATGATGAAGCGAGGGCGGTCCAGTCTCACGCTGGGGAGGCTATAGTGAGTGTAGATGGAATTGGTGAAGGGCAGTTTAGGAGTGGACCACTGTAAAACTGCTACCAATGGCACCTCCAGTCCCTGCAGCCAATAGAAGCATTAATTACATTTATAAATTTACTTCATTTAGATATTAATTATTAACGACTTAAATGATCGCAACAAAGGCAGGGTAGTTTTTTGTTATGCTGGTTGAAAGGCTCTTTATATCCTGATAGCATCACTGAGTGGTTTAAATATAAATATATCAATATATCTTCTGTAGAAGGAACAGGACTATAAAATGCTCGTCCAATCATTGCATTCAGTCCGAATATGATGATAGGATGTCCTACATGCCTGTCAAAGTATGCATGCATTCATGTGAATTGGAGGAGGCGTGGCTTTAGAGAACGTTCTGAATGGAGGGCAGAATCTTATGCTTTCAAAGCTAGCTTGCTATTGCTAGCCTCTCCAAAATCGCCTACTCTACCTTTAATATAAATAAGCTGTGTGAGATTTCGTATTGGTACCATGCAAAGCTGTACTACATAACGGTAGTGATACTGAATGACAGCCCACCTCATTTGAATCATCTTGTGGCTGGTTGTTGAGCTGCAGTTGGAAGAGAAAGTTCTGCTCTTCTAGAGCGCTAAGCATGCTGGGAAGATGGCTGGACTCACTGTCTATCCTGTAGAAGGACGCCATGGCAACCTCTCCTGACTGATGACTGAGGAAAACAAAATAACAGATATAAATGTTCCTGTAGCTCAACTGGTAGGGCATCACATTAGCAGAGCATAAGGTTGTGGGTTCGAATCTCAGGGAACAAACGTACTGATCAAATGCATAACTTGAATTCACTGTAAGTCGCTTTGGATAAAAACATCTGCCAGATATAAATATAAACACTTTTTAGATGACATGGCAAACTGCAAAAACATTATAAAAATAGCACTAGATATTTCTGAGAGTACAGAGTGATTTGTTATTAATGACTGTCTATTTTAAAAGATCACAGCATGGGCCAAAGGGCAAAATGCTTCCGGTAACAGATATGCAAGTTTTATTTCCTCTATAGACCAGCACAGATAACAGCAAGATTTGTGTGTCTTAGAAAATACCAGTACATGCAGGACACAAAGTACCATTGTGAAAGTTTTAAATAAGTATTGATTCTGTGAAATGCTAAACCAGATCTGATTTGCTCTTCATCACATTAATGACATGAGGCTTAATCGGCTGCACTCAAGAGTGTATTGTAAGAGCCTATCACAATTCAGCATGCTTTGTAACAGCCAATCACAACTTAGCATGCAATCAGATGCAAGAAAGAGAACCAATTGCAATTCAGTATGCAAATATTACGACAAACACTGGATTTCAATGAATTAATTGCTGGTGTTTAATACTTAACCACCAGTGTTTAGAAAAGTGTTTGAGGAAAATCAACAGTGTTACTTTATAAGCCCTGTAATCCATCCACAGATGCATGAGGGCACATAAAACCATTTACGTCTTACCAGACATTGTCCACCAGCAGCACTGAGCCATCTGGCATCATGGGTAAGTATGAGGCATTGAAGTTGGGAAGGATCTTGACGTCTCGCACGCACACTTCCTCCTGCGAGCTCCCATTTAACACTGAAACAGTCAGACGTTCACACACATAAACAGGACGAGTGAAGACGACACAGGAAGCCACAAAAATGTAAGCGATAAGTCAAACCTCTGTAGAACATCTACAGCATCATCTGTTGTTTCATCTTAGCACACTGAGGTTTGCAGCTAAGCTACGCAGTAATTGTATACATACATTTATTATATTACATATTTATTTGAGTGTTTAACAGAGCATGTCTCCAACTGAACATTGTTGAAACACTTAAAGAAACAAAGCCACAAAGAAAACATGAATGCCTCAGAAAGTCTTCAGGACTGGGTGGAGAGATCTGGCCATCATTTCTGCTATGATGAGATATGACTATCCATTTTCCCCTTCTTACATTTGGGACCACTAAGGTCTTATTACATCAAACTCAGAGGACACACACACACATAAATGCACTCACCCAGTCGCAGTTATGAAAAATTCAAGGACATTAAGACATCTCTTCAGTATTGTTTTGAAACAAAGACATTTTAGACCAATGAGAATGGCAATTACATTAATAATTCAAACCCCTGCACTTCATACCTAACAATACACGGCACATATTGTGCATTTATGCTTTTTGAGGCAGAACTAGCCATGACGTTACCTTTGAGGACAGTTAAGTGTCTGCCTGAGACTGTCATCTGCTGACACTTCACTGTGGGGGGGGGCAGGACACTGAGTGTGGTGCTGACTGTTAGCAAAAACAGATAAAAACAAGATCAACTTACGACAACGGTTTCCTGTGGGTTTTTAAAATGCACACAATTAAAGCTGCAGATATAATTTTTGGGGGGTAAAAATGAACAAAATTCATCAGGAAACATTCTCTGAATGTTGGCTTACATTCTCAGAAAACATATAGATTTACATATATTAAATGTTAGGGAAACATTCTTAAAACCAAGTACATAACAGACCAGTGTTCAATACAATCTCTTTACCCCGATTCACAACAGTAAGTTTATAGTAATGTTTTATAATTTGAACTGTCGGGTCTGAAAAATATCAGTTTGGCTTCATTTGACTTCAACATAAGTATCGTAAAGTAACCTGCAATTTTATGTTTCAAACAGAGATGGCGGTAGAAAAGCAAAAGTTACAGATTGCAGCTTTAATGTTACCATGCAAAACGTCTATAACAACACATTCAATTTCCAAAACGAAAGTGAAACAAAACTAAAAAAAACAACACAAAAAGGAAAAATAACACAGAATGAAACCATGTGAGAATCATTCTGTAAAACAGGCAACTCCTATTGGCCAGAGGTTCTGAATCACTGATGACATCACACAGTACAGTATTGGCTGAAGGTCAGCACTCACCCTGAGCTTTAAAAGTGTTCAGGTCCTGGTGGAAGGTTTGGCAGGGGCTCTTCTGCTGGAGGATGCTGAGGTAGCCGTGTTCCTGGATCTCAGCTTTCTCCTCTTCTTGCTTCCACACAGTCACTATAATCTGGATCAAGACAACAACCGTTCACACACACATACAATCAGAAGTGCCACACATGCAAGGTGACATTGCTGTGGTGTCAGATTTCATCTGGGTTGAGCCACGCACAAACATTTACAAGTCAGCAAAACAACCATGTGTATCAAAGACATGTGATGACAGAACAGTCATGTCTGCCATCATTATGTCGCAATAATGTCAACAGGTAAACAAACACACACACATATACACAAATGCATGCAAATGCTATCCATACCTTCACTTTAAGAGTGTTGACAGGGAGTTTATCCAGTGAAACAGTGAGAGGAAAGATGACCTCATCGTTCAAAACAACCGGCTCATCCACTGGAGACTGAGTAAGACATAGTGACCGACAAACACGAGACATGTTAAGACATATCTTCACTTTATATGCAGACATCATCGGCTTTAAACACTACGTTCTTTTTCTTTCCTAACAGCTAACTTAGGGCATCAGTCAATATTCAGTCTTGATCAGAATAAAACGTCACTCTGTGCAAAAACAAAACAGAAAAATTCATAAGAAAGGACAGGCACATCTTGAAAAAACACTTTGCACCACGGGGTGTGACGTCCACGAAAGCAAAGAGCAAGTTATGCACTTGTTTTGCATGACAGGTTGTACTTACCTAACCTACACAATCTGTTTGGTATAATTACTGTAAGGCTGTGTTTGACTAGTTATGTGTCTCTTTAAAAAACACAGCTGCATCAGATGTTAAGCACTCATGTTAAGCACAAAGTATTTGTCATTAAATTAAATTACAAATTAAAAAACTGAGACTCTAAGAACAAACAGAAATTATTCCATAGATTTCACAATGTTATTTACCATCAATATGCTGCATTAGAGATACTTAGTAACATTTTGTTAATACAGGGAAGTTTTCTGTAGTATTGTGACATATATCAGATATACTGCAAATAATCTAAAAAAATATGTTTTGCATGTTTTGCAAGTCATAATTAACACAAAAACGAAGCACAAATACAGGAAATGTCAACACTTCCTTGTCCCTACAGATAAAGTCAAATTCATTTGCATGCACAGCCCAGTCAACTTTAACTCTTATTATATAAATATACAGTAGATTTCACGACAGTGTAACAGAAGCACCTGCACCGGAGCCTTACGGAACTCCCTCACGCCGTTGCCCGGGTTGTTGTGAATGAGCAGCGGCTTGCATTCCCTGAAGCCCCGGTACCTCGGGCCCCCTCTGCCCGCGCAGCCCACCTCCGCAGCATCATCCTCGTCCGTGTCCTCCACACACTCGTCCCCGCTGCTGTGGTAGTCGTGATACAGAGGCTGTGTCCGCTGTCGGTTATCTCCGGGGCAAACGCTGGCCACGGCGCAGAGAGACCCGGCCAGCTCCCTCCAAGAGCGGCTGCTGGTGTGATGCTCCGACCCGCTCGCATCCGCAGCGCCGTTCTGCGAGCGCAGCACCAGCAGAAAGCGCACGGTTTCCCCGAGATACAGATGGCTCCGACGCGGAAGCGAGCGGTACCGGGCCGGGTCCGAGAGGTCCGAGATGGGAACGGCGGGGAAATACATGAAGTATTCGCACTGCGATTCCATCATTAACACCATGACCATCGCACCGCACCAGACAGAGACAACGACGGGTCCGGTGCACCCAAAATAACACTAAAATGTTTTTTCTTGTTTAAAAGCAGCCCGTTTACTTTCTGTTACGGGAACGTTACGGTTTCCAAAATTGAATAAAAACAGAATTGATCATATTTTGCCCCATTTCTCTTGTCTGCACGTTCACGCAGACGAACGCATTCAAATGCGCTATACGGCAGGCGTAAACATCGAGCGCCGATGGAATAGAGCGGGATGATAACTAGGCGAGATTAGTCGAATGAGGTAAACATAGATTGTCTAGCTATGAAGGTTGATACGACCAGGCTAACGCTAATATTAATTATTTTAGTTTAATTAAGTTCTAACAGATGGTAATTTATCTGTTGTATGAAATGTAGCAGACGTTATTATTTTATATAATTATTTTATGTATTATTTTATATATTTACTTTAGATAATCTATCTTTAGATTTCTTTTTCTTTAAGATAACTATTTATTTCCCTGTTATATTATATACAACAATAACCATAACAACAAACCCATGAACACTAACACTAATAATAATAATAAATGCATTTTTATATGTATACTGAAGAACTAGACTTGATTTGGAGTCACATACTCGGGCTACTCAGTTCACATTGTGAGAAAATGCTTATCAACCTGTGTGAACCTAAAGTGATAAGCACTTATCAGTGTGGTTTCAGGCCCTTCTCGGCTGTGTTCAACTCTGTATCAAACATGCTGTCTTTTGAGGTTACGTTATCTCATTCTGTACAGAAGTCATGGGTTGTATGATAAGGTCACTGATGGTAACTGGTGGGCAATTAAAACACAATGAAAACATGTTAATCACATGTAAACACGGCCTTCACTGCAATCACTGGAAAAGTTTTATTTTACTACATACATGTAAACCGACTCAGGTTCATCACTCTCAAATATTTACACAGGTTTCCCCATATATTCAAGTAACAGAGAGAAAAAATAAATACGGTAACAGATTACAAAGGTTTGAAAAATCCCAGTCAAACAGAAAACTGAAGAAAAATCATGTTGCATTTCATAAACAAGCTGGTTTGTCTGGCTCAAATAACAGGAATGAATCTGGGGTTTTCCTGTAGCTCAGTTAGCAGAGCATTGTGTTGTGGGTTTGATTCCCAGGGAACACAGGTACTGATAAATAAATGCGTATTTTGAATTCACTGTAAGTTGCTTTGGATAAAAGCGTCTGCCAAATGTTCTAACCAACATGTACAATGAAAAACTGTTTTGCCATTTCTGTCATAGCATTATAAGCGCAGACACATCAGTACGTCTTTGGTTTGGTGGTACTGTAGTCGCTGCATTGCTGTACCGCAGGAAATGCAACTAAAGAGTCATGAAGACACTGAAGCTACTGAACTGTATGACATGCAAGTAAAACTGCACATTATTGTCAGTCTGATTATAGTGTTTCTAAAATTAGGTGAATTAAAGTAAAAGCTATATTACACACCTTAAGCTGAAAAAAAATCAAAGCTTACATTCAATTTCATTCAATGTTTTCTAGTAGCATCTTTTCTGTTTCAATGGAAGAAACTGTACATAAGCCAACATGTCTTGCACTTCAATTTCCCAAAAGCAACAGAACCAAGTTCTTGTATAATAATTAGTGAAAACAAACATTTAAACAGCTTAAACTCTGGAACCTTTGTTTTCACTCTTGCCTCTTGTCTGAGAGCAACAGAGTTTTTAATCCAACAGATATTTCTTTGTTATTTGAAATTAACAATTAGAATTAAACAATAAAAAGTACAGTATAAAAAGATTCGAAAATAGTATTGTAAACAGAAAATAAACAGCTCTACCAGTAGTTCCCATCACAAACGGCAGCATCTGAGTAACACAGTAAAACATGGTACCGTGAGAGAGAAATAAGACAAAGAGAATTACTTAGTTAACAGGTAAAATCAAAATGAAAACTGCATGGGGCATCACAATGCATGTCACGATGTGGATGTTGTATGTTAATTACACAAGATAATGATTGCTATTTATCATCATGCATATATATTCTAACTACACACACCGTGATGTGCGTGAACAGGTGCAGTAAAATATACCTACAATGTCATCATCTCAATAACGCTTGAATTAATACAGAGAAAATTTATGAATTTGTAACGTAAGATGCCATCTTGCTCTGTGCATTGAGATTTGCATACAAAAAGCTGCTGTTCAGACATGGGGCAATTTCACACAGTGCATTCCAGTCAAAATTCTACACTAATTTTTCTCAGAACTCACAATAAAAGAAAAACACAGTTTAAGAGTATAAATGCAGCAGATACACTGAGAATTGTGTACAAAAGCGTAATAAATACAGCAAGCTTTTAAATTGAAGCAGTGCTTCACAAAGATACTAACTGTAAGGCAAAATAACCATTTTGAGTTTTTGGAATTTCAGGAAGAGTTTCCTGGTAGACAGTGAATGAAACGTCTTTTGACAGTTCACTGACATAAAAGCATTTGCCACCTATGAAGAATGAGTCCAAATGTTCAGAACATCAACCTCAAACATCAAGAGGTAAATACAGAAGTGTTTTAAGAGATGCAAATCAACAGGCCATTTTGTCTTTCATAAACGCAACATTTCTTCACAGTGTTAAAAACTGAAGGTGTCATTCTAACAGACTCATGTGAAGAGTTATGACAGCTGACCTCACACTGAGTCATAGACAGCTGTGACATCAGCTCCAGCTAACAAATTTACGTTGTAAGAATGTTTCTATTAGTTCCAAAAACTTTAAAGTTTATTTTGAGAGTTCTAGGAACATCAAGATGCCCAATTCTTTAGACGTTGTATTACAGTTATTGCTTGGTTATCAGAACGTCATTCAAACTTTTTTAATTCTGTAACATTTTCTAACAACTTAAGAATAACATGTTTGGTATCTACTGACGTTACTGCAAGAGCGCTTTTGATAACTTTAAGAGAACTTTACAGAACGTTATCCAACGTTCTGAGAATGTTCCCTGTTAGCTGGGGCAGGCCTGTTTCATGACTTCTCTCAGCTTTGAATGTGCAGCATAAAAAGCAACATTTGTTGTGTATCCCTCTTTAAAACACACTATTTGGATTCCTGTTGAACATTTCACCAAATAAATGGGTATAAAATCAGATTCCAGTTACTCTGACCAGTACCACTGCTTAAATCCTGTGGGCCAGACCATGCAGGGTCTGTGATTCTGCTGTTGTTGGACTGTATCATGCAGCAAATGAAGCCTTATTCCTATAATCAAATTCAAATGCATTTCCAATATTCAATTTTTATGTCACTGGATGCAAAAGCCTACACCTACGTGTATGTTTATTAGAGATGTGTGTGTGTGTGTGTGTGTGTGTGAACAGGGAATGAACAGAAAAGCAGCATCTTCTCATTTACTTATCCCCAATATTAACCTCAACGATCATCTGGCATGTACGTACCATTTTATTGCTCCAGTCATTGTACCCACATACCTCTTATTCATTGTAAAACCTTGATTAGTATAAAATAGAATGTAGAAGGACAAGACAAGGAGGAGTCAATGGTAAAGCAGTGTGTTATAAAGCCAAAAGCATGCTTCAGTATCACAAAGCAGTCGTCTGTACGGGTGGTCAATGGAGTGAATTTTAACAAGCTAGAATGCTCGACCACACACAAGACATAAATGCAGGTGAAACTTGAAGCACACTTTAAGCTTAAGTTCTCCGTTTACCTCTGGTAGTGCAGCACAGTGGCCCTGTGGAGCCATGTGAGGATCAGAACTAGTTCTGACCTTGAGGCATTAGGGTTTTACTAGGTCACTATCTGAGCCTTACTTTCGATTCTGAATGTTTTAAAGATTGATTTCGATGCAGTATTGTTCCATCCCAGTCCTTCTCAGGCTTCCCTCCATGGTCTTCAGTCCTGAGTATGGGGGACTCCCTTCTTACTGGAAATCCACCACCAACAGCGTCTGCCGCCCCCGGGGGCTGCTGGGTGCGTGGGAACTGCCGAAGATCCAGAAGGTCTTTGTACTGAATTTCAGGCCTGATCATGCGTAGACAAGCTTCCCATGTGGCATTGTCCAGTCCAGGCTGCAGTTCATACCCCAAGATCTTCACCAATCCACTCTGGAAGGGGCGGATGGTCTTGTCACGGATGCGACTGGCCTCTATAGGTCGTCCTCCATCACGTAAGCAAGCGTGAGCGAGAACTTCCCGTCTCGTCCTCAGCAAGCCCACCTCAGCCTCCATTCGACTCCGCCCAAAGCGCTCTACTTCCTGCCAAAAAGTGAGGTTAAAAGCTTGATAAAGGTGCCAGTCTAGAGAGTTCCATTCACGTAGTTTCAGTCTTTGCTTGTCTGTTAAAGCCAAGGGGGCCGGGAGCGCAGCTTTGCCCACCCACCCGGACCGCCCGCTGGCCACTTGCTGCCTGGCATTCAGGCTAAAAGAAACCACAGCATCCAGGGGCCAGCAGAGAGCATGACGGAGAAGAACCATAGAATGGTCAAAATACTCGGACAGAAGGATGAGCTTGAAGTTGCGACGCACGGCCGCCACACCACGCTTGACTAGCGCAAGGCTGAAGTTGGCGTTGTGGTCCAGGCCGAAGTCAAACCAGAGCAAGTTGCGGGCGTAATGGTTGTTCCGGAGTCTGGGATCGTAGTACTTTTGGGGGTTGTCAGCAAAATCGCCCAGCCCTTTGGCACGCCTGAATGCTGGGGCAACATTTTTGTAGTAGGCATAGGAGGACTCAGCTAACGCCACAGGATCTCGAAGGATGGAGAAGTAGAAGGTATCAGCTGGCATGACCTTCTCAACCTATGGAGATTAGTAAAAAAATTGTACATTTCAACAATTGTACTACCTTAAATATAAATACACATAAATATAAATGATATACTTTATATATAATGTTAAAGACTACCCAGCTCTTCCAATGTTCTCTCAAAGTTATCAAAAACAGTAACATTAGTAGAATTTTTTTCACGTTATATATCATATATATCAAAAAACATTATTCTTAAGTTATTAATGGAATGTTTAAAAATATGTTAGCTACTGTTTATATACCTCTGGCTTGTTGAACCGCATATGATTTCCTATTATGTCAAATTCTGCCATATGAGGACCCCTGTATCCTTTCACCCTCTGGGCAATAAAGGGAAGGGGGTAGCCAAACTGGTACCCCACCGGCAGGGCAAATTTGAGGCCCCGCTCCTCTCCAAAACGATACAGCAAATTGAGAACAGTGCTGCTGGCTGTCTTGTGAGTCTTCAGGAACATGATGTGAGTGTGAGGCTGACAGGATCCCAGAGAGGACATTTGGGAATTCTCAGAGGGAAGAGCAAAGAGGGATCGTGGCCTTTCCGGCTGAATCCAGCTAATGCAGAGAAACAACAGATGTAGAGCATGAGAATGAAAATTAAGCCTCTTCGTGCGGATTTGACAGGAAAACAGTAAAGAAGAAACATAAAACTTCAGAGAATGAGTGAGAAAGGAATTAATGAATGTCTGAATTAATGATTTATGTGATATTGTGATTTATGAGAATGTAAAATGTATAATTTTGTGACACATTTATATGAACACAAGATGAGTAATAGTACTAATAAATATCAACTAACAAAAATACAATGTACAAAAACAACATCTACACATTATTGTTTTTTAACAACATCCAGAAACATGAAAAGCAACATTGTTTTTTAAGCACTGTGTTAAATGAAGATAAAATGCATCAATGAATACAACGAATAATAAAAAACAAGGAAATTAGCTAGAAAGAAGCAAAAACATTTCTCACCTCTTATTGAAAATGACTCCCAGGAGTTGCCCGGCAAAAGCGATAACCACAAACACCAGGAGTGCTTTCCACATGAGCCCCAGCCTACAGCACCGCATTCTCCTGTCAACACCAGACAGACTTTCAGCTGCTTTTTTCATCATTTTAGTGCCTCTGCTTAAACTTACTTCATTTTATGGCTAAGGCAACAAATCTAATTTTCTAAACACTCAACATTTTTAAACTTTTAAAAATAGTATTTATGCCTAGTTTTGTTTGATTCCAGTTAACGGAAATGTTTCACTGGTTTTAGTTTCAGTAATTCCTTGGAAATTACAGAGAAGGACAAAGATTGGTACAATAAGGTTGAAACCTAATGTGTTTGTGTGTGAGGTATGCGGAGTATGGAATGAGGAAAAAGAAGCCAATATTATGAACAAAGGTTTACTGAAACAAAAAGTATTATCAAATACATTTATCAAACATATAAACAACAAAAGCAGGTCAGTATATATCTGTGATCAGTCATATTAACACGCACTGTGTAATCAAACATGTTCTCAGTAAAATGTAACACTGTATAAACGCTGTTTTTATGGTTTATCACAAACAAACCGCTTTTAGTGCATGTGTTACACAACAGCAACATACAATGGCATACAAGCTTAGGAGCAATTTTTACTTTATTACATTGCAAACGCCGTTTTGACTTTATCTGTTGTGCCCAAAACACAAAGAGACAATACATCTCACACGAATACTGGTGCGCACGACAATAATAAAGCATCTCTTTCGGATGCTGCACACAGGAGACAGGTGTAAAACATGGCCTTTGTTTTCATGCGTTTGCCTCATCTTGCTGAAAAGGGTGTTGCAGATTTCACTCGGACAAAGACAAGCAGCAGCTGTCATAAATCACAGACTGAGCCCGGCGATCGGTGCCAGTCGCCGCCGCTCTGCGCCCCCCGACACACTTACCGAGCTGACCGCCTGAACACCATGATAAAACCCGGCCGGTATCACGACAGATCGGCGCTTCAAAACAGCCACAGTGCATCTCGGACACGTCGGCCGATGCCTCTCAAATCCGCCCGAAGACGTTTGTGCAATGCAATCTATGACCCATCAATGCAATCACGCAAAACGTCAAGTGCGTTAAAATCCTCCTGCGCTTGAAATGCATCCGTTTGGCTCAAGCTTGTTGAAGACAGCGGCGGGTTTGGAGGGGTTTGTGTGTTTAAGGGTCTGTGCGGGTGTTTGTGTGTTCGGGTGGGCGGGTGTTCGGGGACCATTCGGCCGCTGTGCGAGTCGAGCTCTGACGTCACGCGTTACCGCTTCAAATCGCGTTACCGGCAAATCAAGATTTTCACGGAATATAGGCGTAACACAAAAGCAAACAGCATAATTCATGACCGTATGACGGCTTGTCAGGCTCAGAGCTGTATATCTTGTTGAAAATGCAAAAAACTATTAAGTGTTAAGTACAGGTACCATCTCCATTGGTACCAATTTAGCATGGTAACAATAGTTCCACATTTGTATCCTCAGAGGTACCACAGTTATTATTGCTATTAAAGTATCTCTTTTTAATTCTGTTCATTTCTGTTTTTAATTATTTCTAGTCATTTTATTTCTATTATAACAAAACGAAAATGACAACCTTATAAAAGGACGTATCTCGAATAAAACAGGATATAAACACACAGCATACACAGCAAATTTTAAAGTGTTAAATTCACACTCGTAGTGTGAAATTCAAAACATTTTCAGTGTTTATATAGGTCCAACGCCACACTAAATAGAGTTAAAAGCACACTTAAAGTAGTGTACTTTTTTTACACTTGCATAGAGTTAAAAAAGCACCCCCCCTAAGTCTGTGTTAAATTGACACTAGATGTGTCAATAGCTTAACACCAAATGGAGTTATTTCTAACCCTAATATGCATTTTTGTGCAACTAGTATCTTTAACGGTAGGAAAGGCAAATTTAGAGAGGTTAACAATAGCACCCTAGTTTTGAAAGCATAAGATCCCGCCTCCTTTCAGAGCGTTCTTCCAAGCCACACCCCCTCCAATATACATGAACACAATGCAAAAACATAGTTTGACAGGCAGGTAGGACATCCTATCATTGCAGTCGGACTGAATGAAAAGATTGGATGAACATTTTATGGTCCTGCACCTTTCACAGAAGATGTATTTATATAAATATATTGAGACCTCTTTGTTTAGTAATTGCTATTAGGAGGTGAAGAGACTTTCAGCCAGCATAACAAAAACTGTTTCTGCCTTTAAGGTGTAAAATGCAACAAAAATATATTTTTAAGTATGTGTGGCATCGAAGAGGTATGTGAAGAAAATACGACAGCTGTTTATGCCTAAGGTGTGAACCTGATTCTGAATTATACCTTAACGAAAACAGACAAACGGTTCACAATGTGTTTATTTTCTAGACAGATCAGAGTTTGCTTGTATGTTAGTGTAGATTGCAGCAGATGGACGATAATGTGCAAAAATGGGTCCTAAGGCCCAAACCAATAACATACCCAGGGAAATTCAATAAAGCAGTTGTCAGGTTTTGATTTCCTGCCTTAAAGACACTATTTCACAACATATATTTATTTAGCAGACAATTTTAACCAAAGTGACTTACAAATGAGGAAAAAACCTTACAAGTCACGTGTCATAAAACTAATAATCTAGCAGAATATAAAGAGAAACATATTAAATTACCCTCATAGTTAAATTCTGATGATGCTTAAACTGCCTTTATTAGATACAAACTATATTGCATCATCCGTTTTGATGCTTGAGTGAAATTAATTAGCTTCCATTTAGCAGAAGCATTTCTGTAAAGCAGCTTAAAGCAAACGGCAAAAAAACTGCAGGGACACACAGATAAAAGTACCTGAAAATCTGTTTTGTTTCAATTTGTTACAAAAAGAATGGAACGTTTCAAAACTGAGCTGTTGACATTTCACACAGTACAACCACTGATGTATCACCTCACAGTGCACTGATAGTGGGTTACACCGCAGTTCAGAGTCTGATAACAGGAAAACCTGCAGCCAGAATTGTGTGCGGTGGGGTAATGTCTGTAGCTTTTAAACCAAAATGCAAACTATATGCTGTATAAGCCCTTTAGTCAAACTTTATCTACATACAATGCACATGCAAAACATCAAAGTCTTGTAATCTGGTATTTCATCCAGCAAGATCATGAGAAATATCAAAAGCAAATCTGAGGTCTGACTGGATTAAAGTCATAGTAAAATGTCAAGATATTCTTTTACTGTTAATATAGGTTATGTGTCACAAACAGTAGTTCATTCTCAAGCCTGGCTTACTAAATGACACTCACCGGAGGCAGTTCTTTAAAAGCAGTCCTATATTTAGAGCGAAACCTTGTAATCAAACTGTGGCAGAGCCCTGGCCCATCACCAGATACCTCTGGACTCCCACCATCAATGAGCCATGAATGGACGTTCTATTCAAGCCGTCTTGTGAATTTATGGAATGGAAATTAATGGTGAAGTTCACCCTTCACACACACACACACACACACATATAGGTGACATACACTTGACAAATTAAGATTAAGTAACTAAATAGGCTACATGAGAGGCACTGTAGCCAGTTGTGTACTAACAAGAAAGATTTTTAATTACAACAGAAACTGAGTGGAACACCTTGTGATGCTCAGAAGTTTCTTCATAACACTCTTGAGTCACTTTCCCTTCCTCAAATCTCAACAATAATCATCACAAATAAAGTTTAGTAAACATAGAGGGCAACTTCTCCAAACTCTAGAAAGTCATATTTTCATATGATAAAAGACAACCAAGATACAAACTTTCTCATGCCTGTTTGTGCAGATAAACACAGACCAGTGAAGCAAGATGCTGGCCTAACATCTCTGTCCCAGTTTCACCAGTCACGATATTTCACTAGGGTGAGACATGTGATTATTAGTCTGCATATTTACAATTTGTCATGAGACTTAAGCCAGAAAGCCCAGAGTACACATTGCAAACGCTGGAACATGCACACAGCAATGCAGTCTAACACACTGTGCTGTATGTAATATTCACTGGTCATGAGGCCTGCAGATAATGCTCACATGTGTCTAAATGTAATTTCTTTGGAATTTGCATGACTTCCATTAGCATTGTGAAGAGAATACAATCACAAATTGGCTTGTTTCCCAGTTCCAATACATTTTTGTGAAATTAAATCATTTCCTTTCAGACTATTGTCAAGCAACACAACTGAATGCATTACTTTGTACGACTTTTTAAGTCAAAGTTAGTAAGTTATCTGTGGTAAAGACAATCTTTTTTTGGAACCAGAGAGGAAGAGAAAAGTTAAAACTTAAAGTTGTTTTATCAGAAGGTGAGAGCTGTGTTGTGTGTGACAAACTGAAAGCTTAAAGAAGTCTTTCATTACAGGTTAATACAGTCCGGTCTTGTTCCACATGCGACAGGAGGCCGAAATGACTGTCCCTAAAAACTTCAGCTGCAAAACAGGCTTACCTTCACTAATCGACCCCATTATACAATAATCTATTTAATGACTTGGGGTAACTATGGCAACAGAAAACAGCTTTAGAGTGGATGACTTTACACCATATGTCCACAAGATAGGAAAGCTATTCAAGACAGAAGTCCCAGTAAAACCAGAAGTTACCAAACAAAAATCACAGAGCATCCGCCACCACCCAGCTAAAAATTACAGGCTGTAAAAACGTTTCTGAAACGTTTCTATTAAGTAACAAAAACGTTAAAATGTTATTTTGAAAGTTTTACGAACCTTCAAAGGCTCCCGTTTAGACGTTGTATGAAAGTCATTGCTTGGTTATATGAACGTCATTCAAACTTTTTATATTCAGTAACGTTTTCAAAACGTTCCACCAACAACTTAAAAATACGTTTTTATATAACGTAAAAAACATAACGCTAATGTTATTGCACTAACGTTTTCGACAACTTTGAGAGAACTTTTAGAGAACGTTGGTCAATGTTCTGAGAACGGCTCCTGTTAGCAGAAATCCATCTGTGCGTTTGGTCGTAATGCACATTGCACACGTAAGCTGTTTACCTGCATTATACACATATAGCACAACATCCTCAAAGCAAGTGAGAATATATAAGCAATCGTTTGTAGTTGTTTTTATTATTATTTGGCTGGTCTACTCACACAAAACGTACCAGAAGTGTCAGTGCAACTTTTGCTTATTCCTTCCCTCGAAATGCAATGAAATATTTGAATTCCAGAATTCACTCCAGAATTCCCAAAACGAATCCTGCAGGAGTTTCCCGTTATCCTCTCTCTCCACAAGGAATGACGCCCGCAAAGTTTGGTGTGGCTGAACAGCTCCCACGGATAGCGGTCTGTCTTTTAAACTAGAATAAGTGTGTCCTTATCCGTTTAAGGAGTTGAGTTCATTACGTCTGAACGCAAAGACAATCCATCTGTCCCAACCCCCATCCATTACTGTATCTCCGTCTGTCGGTGCCCGCGGCGTGCCCGCGCAGCGCGCTCCTGGAGTCTGCAGGGTAGTGTAACTTTAGCCTATTTTCCTTTCCGCAACCCCTTCTTGATACCGTGTTACATTTTTGTGCTACTGTTGCAACAGTGTTGAGACAGTCGTGTTAGACATACATAATCTTTTATTTTATAAATTCACCTATAACATGATCACTTGTGTTTTTATATTATTTGCCTGTCGTGCACTTTTTGTATGAATTAAAGGGGGGCAAATAAATGTGGTCTATATTGCTGTACGGTTTCGTGCCACTGTGCGACCCCCATCTGTTTCTCTCGCATACAATATCCGAAGCCAAACAAACGGCTCATTCATTCCCGAGCTCTGGGATTCAGGGATCACAAAGCCAACACTGCTTTCTGTCTGAAAACAGGAGTCAGTCCGGAGTCACTCGACATGAATAAATCCTTTACTTTATAAAACTCAAACTTAAAAAATGACCAGAGCAACCAGCATGTGTTTACAATCTGACAGAAATGAATCTAAGCTCAAAAAGAAAGAGCAGGGCTAACAGGGAACGTTCTCAGAACGTTGGCTAATGTTCTCTAAAAGTGCTCTGAAAGTTATCAAAAACACTCCTGCAGTAACGTTAGTAAAATGTTTCTTTAATATATATCATATATATCAAAAACGTTATTCTTAAGTAGTTTGTGAAACGTTTTAATAAATATTACAGAATTGTATGTTACTTAATGGAAATGTTGTGAAAACACTCTTTTAACCTAAACATGTTAGCTGAGATTGCGTATAAGGTTTAGGTCCCGTGAGAATGGGGGATAAATGTTGGGCCAGTATAGAACTGTTTTGTCTTGTTGAAACACTTTGTCTTTTTGCCACCTGGAAGTACAATAAGTTTCCAACCCTGTCATTAGGGAAAAGAACTAGGAATATTGTCCTGGACCCTGTGATAACAGGACCCACTCATGTCCTCTAAAGTACAGTTTACTCCCTCAGCCTGGGGAAAAGGGCTGATCAACCCATAAAAATCTGTTCCAGCACTCCTTAAGCACAACCAGACAGGAACGTGTCCAGACGCACCAATTGATTTGATGAATTCTGTGGCCTGTTTGTGGTTTTGTGTTTGTTATTTTGTCTCACACAAAACATTTAGATTTGTTTGCTATAATTATGGCTACAGAAAATTGTATAATGTCACAATTTCAAAAGATTAAAAATATCAGACTAGGCATCCTGTTATTATTTGTGGCCTTGTGTAACCTCAGTTAAGTAATTATTTGAAATAAATATTTTTAAGTATGTTTTTTTTTTAATGAGAAATGTACTACGTAACGTTGATCCATCTGTTTTAATTTGTAGTTACATTATTTTCCATGTGTAGCAGAAAAGTGGGTAACTTTCCTATAGAGGGCGGTTAACTTGATTAATTTTGCATATGGATACACAAGCTGGTAAATTGTTCTCATTTCATGTAACAGTGACATCTAGAGGCTGTTTTTTGTAATGGCAGTTTTCATCTTTCTCTGACGTATGAAATTTTACACAGAGCAACACTGAAAATGTTTTCTTTCTTTTATTTGTCATATGAAACAAATAAGTGATAATATACAAAACTGTTATTTAGCATAAAAAACAGAAAAGTTACAGTAGTTTATTTTTCTAATATTTATCACCTTTTTCGTTATCATTTATTACCACAATAATTTTCAAATGCTTATGAGTGTAAAATCAATACACAGTTCTGATTTTGTTATAAAGAAAATCAGTTTAACTGCTTCAATATGAGGTACGCGTTGACTCCTCTCGTCTTGTAATATACAAGGAGGGAGTATTTATTTCAAAAATGTTAATCTCTCCATACTCCAAATTTTTGCATTTAAGGCAGAAAAACATGCATAATTTCAACAAAACTACATGTAGAAAATAAACCATGTCTACAACTCAGCTAGTTAAAATAACATTGTAAAAATAATACAGACGGGTAAAAATAAAACTCACAAACAGTTCCTATAATACACCACCTAAGTTAGGTATTCTAAACTTGTAAGACATGAAAGCTGTGCTAAAAACGGTCAAGACAGTAACTCCACTAGATACAGACTAGTCGGCGACATACTATTACCCCAATGTCAGTCAACGAGGGCAACTTTGGTGTCATTACACATTAGTGTTCGAACCCTTGCAAATAGCATAATAAACCAGGCATGCACTTCAAATGATACCCCAGCCCCCAATGGACTGTGTAACCCAATATCATCTACTCAGACCCTCTGAGTGCAAAGCACTCCAACCTCCCGAGAGATCAAATGTAATGGAAACTATTAGGTATTGAAGGGCAGGCCGGGAAGGGCAAGGGGGGGCTGGGCTGGATTTATTCACCAGGGCCTCCACATAGAGGGATCACCCCCCGGAAAGAAGGGGGGAGGGGCTGATTGTGCTGTAGGCAAGGGGGACGGTGACCCGGGGGGAGAGGGTTGTTCTTGGGGAATGGTGTGTCGTTGCTCCCTGGTGAGTGGGATTCTGGCCGAGTGGGAGGGGCTGGAGGGGGAGGATGGAGGTGGAGGGGAGGGGGGAGAGTGCAGGTGGAGCGGGTGGGGCAGGCTCAGAGGGGAATGAGTAGGAGATAAAGGAAGAGAGGCAGAAGTACCAGAACTTGTGCTGTTGGCTTCAGCACTAATATGGGGCAGAGACTTCAGCAAATGGTTTAGCAGACGTGCACCCAGCGATTTGTCCATCCCGGGGCAGCTCAACAGCAGGTTGTGCACCTCATGCATGCACTGGATATAACCACTGCTGTATCTCTGTCGAGACTCAAACCCAGAGCCCGGCCCATGACCACCTGAAATCAAAGCAACATCACACATAGTCACTGGCTTTTTAAAGGCTGCAATGGAACTGCTGCCTCTCTATCGCCATCTCTGTTTGAAAAATGAAACTGCAAGTAGCTTGTGTTGTAATAATTTTATTTTACAGTATGTGGATGATGATTTTTTTTTGTTAATAAAATGCTATAAACACTTTCACATGTCATTTAGGTGTGTTTACAGACATGACATAACCACAGACAAATGATGTCAAATTAACATTTTCAGCAAAAGCTAACTTAGTTTTAAACACAGTTTTAAAGATTGACAGTTTATGTACTTTTCTTTTAACAGAATAAGTTGCGTTATGCACCTCAAGTAGACCTTTATGAATTTTTTCTTAGTGGTCAATAAGGTTTGTCTCTCTAGCTCTCATGCTTGTAAAAATAGTGACCTAATAAGTTTACTAAAATAAACACAACATGTATCTTAATACAAAAAGTCTGACCTGTTCCTTGGCCTCTTTGAAGGTTCTCCATATGCTGAACTGTTATTTCCAGAACATCTGCTTTCTCCAGTTTAGATTGCTGTGGGAAACCACACGAAAACAACATTTAGTCTAAATCTAAACAATAAACATCATTCCAACGTTATTTTAGTACTTATATGTGTGTGTATCACTCACATCCAGATTGTAGGCGTCCACCATGATGCCCTTCAGCTGCTCAAGACTTGAGTTTATTCTCTCTCTACGTTTCTTCTCTATCAGAGGCTTGCGCAGCTAAAATCATAAACACGCCAGTTTATGCAGAGTTCTCACAAATGAGACACGTCCCAGCTAACAGGAAACGTTCAGAGAATGCTGGCTAACGTTGCTGCAATATCACAGAACTTTTATAACATTATATATCATATATATCAAAAACGTTATTCTTAAGTAGTTAGTTGAACCTTTTAAAACGTTGCAGAATAACAAATTAGTTTGACAAACGTTTTTATAACCAAACAGTAAATTTAATGCAAGCTCTAAAAAACTAGAACTTTTCCCAGAACTTTTAAAATACCATTTATAATGTTTTGTTAGTTAAAGGAAACGTTAGGGAAACGTTCTTACAACCTAAAACTGTTAGCTTTGATACTGAGCATGCGAAAGAGATGAATGAACTCTGTATGTTGGAGTTATAATGTATGCAAGTTACATGTTTTGCGACTACTTTTATTTCCTCCCTATAAACAAAAAAAATTGCTTACTTTGGTGCCTTTTCTCCCACAATCCACATTGAACAACATTAAATAAACGTTTTACCATTGCAATAGTTTTTTTACACCACTAAACAACACAGAGGCATGTCAATACCAGCACACGCAATACCTTTCTCTCTTCTTTCGCGTTGAAACTTTTATCCGGGCCGTTTCCGATATTGGAGGCCGTCATTGTTCCGCACAGTTAAAACTTCTGGGTAGAAGTTAAACTTCTGGTTAGAAGTTTAAAGTTAGTTTGACCGCTTTCTCACACGTCTGTCTGGAAACTGAGGTTAGACTGGCGTTGCCTTGATACGATAAGAAACTAAACACAGTCACTTAACCTCGTTTAACATGTACTCATGCCCCCCTCGAACCTCCACCCACCGAAATTACCATGAAAATACGTGGGCGCTTTTTGCTGCACAATTTCCCACAGTCTCGGTTTCGGCCTATTATAACATGAATCCCACGAAGCAAACATCTAGCGCTGATCCACAAGACACAGAAGAAACATTCAAAGTTTATTTTCACAAGGGAATCACTGTGAGAAATTTGTGTCTCACCTGTAACAAGAAAACTGTGTGAATGGATTCAGGACTGAAGTTAAAATACATTTTGGCACAATGCACCTGTTGCTGTATCAACAAATGAACGACATCAGTGTTAAATTCATGCATTTCCTCTGTTTTGTCGTGCATATGCATGTTAAACGCATTGTTGCTCCAGCTAACAATTTAAAGTTGTAAAAACGTTTCCGTAACGTTTGCAATAAGTATCGCAAAAGTTATAAACGTTGTTGGAACGTTTAAAATGTCTAGTTTTTAGACGTTGTTTTAACATTCTTGCTTAATACTGTAACGTTTTAAACAGTTTAAACTACCTAAAAATAACGTTTTTGATATATGCTATATAACTTATAAGAAATGTTCCACTAACGTTACTGCAAGAACTTCAACTTTGAGAAACTTTCATAGAACGTTAGCCAACTTTCTGAGAACGTTCCCTTATAGTTTGTTATAAATATATATATATATATATATGTTTGTAATTTTTCTGGAACCCATGATTCCTGATGCAGTAAAAATGGACTAGCCAGCAAAGACGGGGACGGTTGGAGGATGGTAATCCCTAACAATAGCACAGAAATCTTAGTTTTTAAGTGTTTTCACACTACCATTATCTCCTAGTTACCCACCCCTTTCTCCCCGACTCGCGACCCCATCCCCTCTTCCCATCCCAGCATTGTTCTGCTCAGCTCTGGGCCGGGCACACTTCACTGGAGCACGCCAACATCTCTCTCTCCACAATGACCCTCAGCTAACAGGCTGCCAAATCCCTAATGCTCATTTACGACCCTTCAGTAGCCCACAAAACACGCCCATGTCGACTGTTTAGGGTCCACAGAAAGACCCTGTAAGGAGTCTCTGTTCTCCAACATTATAAAGCAGAGTTTGCATGTTACGTACTTTGCTAAAGTCATTTGAAATCATAGGAATTGAGGCAGTTTATTATAAAATGCATAGTTTGAATGCTTTGTATAAAGTAAATTGGTTTACGTACTTGCATGCATAATTGTACAAATGTATTTACTATTTGTGCATCATTTTAATTTCCCGTCATGTGAAGACTACATATCTATCTTCTCTCAGGTAACACAAATAAACACATAAAAATGTTTTTTCGACGTTATATTAATGTTATTGATTTTGACGTTATTTCATTAACGTTTTTAAAAAACGTTCCACTAACGACTTAAGAATAACGTTTTATATGGTATATGTCGTTAAAAGTTCTACTAACGTTATTGCAAAAACGTTTTCATAACTTTGAAAGAACTTTTAGAGAACGTTCCCTATTTGCCTATTAACAGGAGAAACAGGAACTAACTGGATAGTGTATGTAGTGTTGAATGGCAGAAAGATTTAGTAGGACACTGTCCGTAAAACTGTATATTTCTGAGGCACTTTTCCCCCAGCAGACCACAGCCCAAAAACACCCGGTGCAACCCGGATAACTTCACAACATCTGAGTCAGTTTCCTTCCGACCAATGTGGTGAACTGTAGTTACAGCATCAGACACCAGAGGGCAGTTCAGAACTTCAGTCTTAGAAATCCACCTGCTTTTATCACTACCAGAACAATAAATGAGGTGAAAGCAGGTCAGCATTAATAATTATAATAAAGTAGAATCACATAAACGTTTAGCAAGATCTCACCAATCTCGACCCAAACCTTTTCTCACCTGTAAAATTGTGTGTTCTTGTTTTGCTACCATTGTGGGAAGCAAGAAAGTCACACACACCTACATTGTGAAATTGTGCACGAGGGAAATTGATTGTGAAACATACTAAATGATGCTTTTTTTAAATGATGCTTTTTTTTTGCATGTAAAAATGCAAAAAAAAGGTTTCTGTGAGGGTTGTGTTTAGGGTTACGGTGAGGGGATAGAAAATACAGTTTGTACAGTATAAACGTCATTTTGTCTATGGAAAGTCCCCACAAGCATAGACACCCAATGTGTGTGTGTTTGTGTGTGTACACACACAGATTAATTTATACATTATTAAAACATTCTAAGAAAATAAACCCCAATAATAAAATAATATATTGTAAGAATTTACATAAACCCTGTTTGCACATGAAATGGTTTATTCTTATCTTAGTCTATGTGAGCTGTCAAACTGATGTGGTAAAAAGATCTGTCAGAAAGAAGGTTTTAGTGGCTTGTCATTTTTTTTCTAATTTTCTAACAACTATATTTGATAAATTAACAGGAAACCTAACTAAATTCAGCACGTTTTTATACACCAATCTGTGGAAAAAGCAACAAAGTTATTATCCACGTCTTAATCCATTTTATGAGACAGAAACTTACAAACTACTTTAAAATCTTTTAAATCTCTCCTAACTACTTTAAAAAACTACTTTGTCCTCACAAGAAACTCACACACAGCGTTAAGAAATAATGTAATTGCAATATAACATTCAAATCCAAAACACAATTAATTATCCCAGCGTTTCAATACATTTAATGCTTGATATTATACATGACAAAGGCAAAATCTCTCTCTGAAGTGTATTCCACACAATGAACTTCTGTTGAAGAGGAAAATTCAACATTATGTTGCACGCTGTCCTTGCCAACTTTAGTTAACAGCCTGTTAAGAAAAGCAGTAGACGGGTCTTGTGGCTTTGACTCATGCATGGCCCATTTTTCTTTGAAAAGACAAAGTTAAACTCTGTCACAGTGGAGACGCTCCAATTCGGTTGCTGGTGAATATGAGATGCTGAGTCACACAGTTTCCATTCTTCCACAGAAAGCGACATATGAGTAATAAAATAAACTGTTCAAGCATAAGCGACCCCTTCGGTCGGTCACGTCGTGAGGGGGGCTCGAGAGCGGTTGTTTCCATCCGAACTGTGACTGTTCATTTGCCAGATTTTGCGTACGGCTTCCACGTCCATTTTTGTGCGGAATGTCTCTGTTGTGAAGTAATAAGCCAGAGGGTCCAATAATGCATTCAGACAAGCTAACATGAGGCTGTACCTGTAAGCTGATACCAGCGAGCACTGAACGCTCGGGTGTGTTTTATAAGCGTACAGCAGCAGCAACATGACATGGTAAGGCAGAAAACATATTAGAAAAATGGCCATATTGGTTATTATCATCCTCTTGATCTTTCCACTGTCCACTAGGTCCTTGTTTTGAGCTGCAGTGCTTTTATTTATAGCTTGTATGAGCCCCCACGAGCTGAGAATCATAACAAGTAACGGAATCCCAAATCCGACAATAATTGTGGAAATGAGAGCAGCTGTTTCAGTGGCATATACGGGAAAATTGCCAAAACAATTCCTCTGCACCTCCGTGTTGGAAGATCGCATCTTTTTGAAGTAGATCGGCAAGCTTGTTCCTGTGGTCAGCAGCCAGATGCCCAGGCACACGCACCAGGCTTTCCTGCGACCCTCCTGGATGCGTGAGGACAGCGGGAAGCAGACTGCCACACAGCGGTCGAAGCTGATGCATGTCAAGAGGAAAATGCTTCCATACATATTAGCCAGCAGCACGAGTCCAGTTAGTTCACAGATGGGCTGCGGGAGGCCTTTATTGCCTGCGTGGTAATAGATTCGCACAGGCAGGGTACAAATGAGAAGAAGGTCTGCAAAAGCTAGATGAATCATATAGACGGTGGTGTTTGAACGAGACTTCAAGTTACGAAAAAATATCACAAGAGCAAAAATGTTGAGGGTGAGTCCAGCAGTGAAGACCACCGCATACACAGCAACAAAGACAAAATTCGGCTGGTCCTGTGTTTCGTTGTGGCACGAAGAATTTGACATTGCTGCTGTTCTCTCTTTCAGGAGTCTGAGACAACAGAGAAACAGATGGTTCTGTTAGAAATGTTACTACTGAAATTCTGATTGCGCTTATAAAACTGCAGAAGGAAATTGAATTGTTGCTTTCGGTGGTAACACATGGTTCACCAAGCGAAGCTTCCGTCAAAAATGACAGAAGAGCATCTGATAGCCTTTGTCCTACTTTAGAAACTGAAGTATGTGTTTACCGGATATGTATCCAAGCTCAAGAGACAACACAGCTAACAGGAAACATCCTCAGAACATTGGCTAACATTCTCTAAAAGTTCCCTCTAAGTTATCAAAACATTCTTGCGGTAATGTTAGTAGAACATTTTAAAAACATTTTATCCTATATATCAAAAGCATTATTCTTAAGTTGTTAGTGGAATGTTATAGAATTTACAGAATACTTTCTTATAACCAAGCAATACATTAAATAAGACGTCTAAAAAAATGTATATTTAAACATTCCTGGAACATTCAAAATAACCTTTTTGTTACTTAATGGAAATGTTAGGGAAACATTCTTACAACCTAAAATTGTTAGCTGTGATGACTATTTTCAGAAAGACACACGTGAATGACACATTTTGCCACTTTGGTCATAATCAACCTCATAGTTTTGTTTTTAGTATTTCAGAGAGTTGTGTGCCTAAAAAAGTTTTGTGACCTTATAAACTAAAGAAAAAAATTAAACCTCTGAGTCATTTAACACTGTGTTTTACTGTAAGTCTCATTTTCTGTGAAAATAAGATCTGATACCTCTTTACCTTTGGCTCAGTTTCCGACCTTTTGTGCTAAAATACAATACCAGCAAATTAATGTACAAAGTACACACACAGATAAAACTATTGAATAAACTCATTGTACAATATGTTGTGCGTATTGGTCACATGTTCACGTCCTCTGTAAAGAATCATATCGGTTCATCTTAACCTTTTATTTTGGGGGCAAGTTATTTTTATTTCCTTAAACCACTCGCCCCTCAGAACTAGTAAAGCTAATCGGTTAAATTTAGTAATTCCTTGTGGTTAAATACTGATTCAGTATTTTTGTATTAGACTATGAATGATTTTGGATGTGATTCTACCTATAGAGCAGATATTTCACATGATATATAAATATAATGTCTGCAACACTTATTTCTAATCCAAAATCAGACATTTACCCAAATGCTATTGAACAAATGAAAAAATAATGAATTACACACAGCTCAATGTCACCGAAGTTATTTAAAAAAAAACAAGAAAATGAGTATGTGGATGCTGATAACACTCACGGTCTGCGTTTCAGAGGAGTCCGTTCTGTTGATGCTTGAAGGCTGTTCTGTTATAGTCTCACCTCTCAATGTCTTCCTCTTTCATTACCAGGAAATGTGTTTGTGGTGAGCAGCAATACTGTTCTGCCTGATGAATTATAACACTTGCAAATCATAAATCCAAAGGTGTGAAAATTGCAAAGATGTAAAAACATTCACAGAACTGCTCCATGTGATTAATCACTGACTTATCACCAGAGAAACATAATAGAGGAACCAAAACCTGTGACACCATCTGGTACTACCAGACAAGAAGATACAACGCTAATTTTGGATCACCTGAATAAGAAACTTCTGCTACCCAGCTAACGGAACCGTCTCTCATTGACTAACATTCTCTAAAAATTATCAAAAAAATCTTGCAGTAACGTTAGTTTAACATTGTATAATATATATCAAAAAAGTTATACTTAAGTTGTTAGTGGAATGTTCTACAAACGTGGAACGTTCTACAAACGGTTATTTTAAAAAGAAAATTTAAATGAAAAACAATAGCGTTCTTAGAACCCAAGCAATAATGTTATGAACGTTCCTAGAACATTTAAAATAACATTTTAACGTCTTAAAAAATGTTCTTACAACCTAAAATTGTTAGCTGAGTAAATCCTACATCGTTTTGATCTGCAACGGTTACATAAACATCAAAGTGCATTAAGATGTTAATAAAATAAAAGTGTGTCATATTACAGTTTAAAATTCATTATTTTTAAAGTTTTTCCACAATCATTCCCACCATCTATGTTTGCAATATTACTCATTTTCTTTCCCCCAGCAACATCTGAAACTCTTAAAATGATAAATGAGAAGCCAAAGCTACTTTATTTACAAAATGTTTTACTGAAGGAAATTCACGGATTGTATATCTACATTCGTTTTAATCTGTTGAGCTGTTTTTTAGTTCTCATACATGCATGCATACACAAAAATATGAACAAAATGCATATAAACATTTTTACAAACACAGATCATTTTATCTACATGGGAAACAAGCGCTTCCTGCCACAGTTTATCAACCAATTATTCAAACTGATGCTTGCAAAACAATGTTTGAGCAGACAATAATGCTGAGTCAGCGATGTTAGTTCTGCAGTGAGTTCATTTTCATCTGCTGATCTCTGATGAGGAAACGGATCCTTTATTAACGGTTCTGTAGTCACTCTGAGTTTATGCCACCTAAATGTACAAAATGATCAACACAATATGAGAACACTCAGGGCACTGTGCTGAAACCACAAAACTATGAGTCAAATTTTATCACAAGATCATTCTACTGCTGTACCAGCAGGAAAGAGTCAGTAGTTTGTGTTTTTTACCTCTTTGTTGTTGCATGTACCGCAGATGCAACCAAAGAGACCGTTGAGCATCTGAAATCCACAGAGTAGCAGCTCCAGACATGCAGCTATCAGCAGAGTGCTGAACAGACCGATGTTAAACTCCACCACATTTTTAGGCTCTTTGCACCAGTCCCAGAGTTCAGAGTTCGACAGGTAGCTTTCAGTGCTGTAAAACGTTTTAAAAAAAACTTTACTTAAACAATGCAGTACAAAAACGTGTTACTAAACAATTTGGCAAGTTGTAATCTGTAACTTTAGCCTCTCTGTTGCCATCTCTGTTTGAAACATAAAACTGCACTTGTACTGTACGTTCATTTCTATACGTATATTGAAGTCAAATTAAGCCCAACTGACGTCCTCTAGGAAATCAGACCTGACAGCTCAATTGATAAACTATTACTAGTTTTACTACTATTACTATTTTAAACACAGATCTGTCATGTACTTGTTCAATAACAGATTTTTGTTACTTTTTAACCAAAAAAGTGGATCAGTGTTAAGTTTAGATGTTTAAATGGGTGATGTCGTAATATTTATATATAAAAAAATTTAAATAAATCAATAGTTTCTCTTTTTTGGCTTCTTATTCTAGTGGGGTGAGTAGGATGATTAAGTCAACGGTAGGCAAAACCTTAAATGGAACAGAAAATGGAACATTAACTTTCATACCTGTTTTGAAACACTCTGTCCCAGTTGCCAAACTGATCCATACAAACTGGCCCATTAACCAGCCCAACAGCAGCTACAGCAACACTGTACAGAGCTCCAATCACACCCACCGCAGCAAATGCAACGGACAGAAACATCTAATGGACAAAGAGATCAAACTTACAGTAATTACAGTAAAGGTTATTGTATGGAAGAATGTAACACTGTACTGGGACATAATAACTATATCATCATAATTACAAATATTTTATTTGTAACTCTAACACAATTCTGAATACACCTGTTATTATTCTTATCTATTTTAATTGTTATGTATGAGTTTATGACTATAAATATGTAGTACTGAACAAAGTCTTCCCTTTACTAAGATACCATCAGAAAATACAGGAAATATAAACACAAAATTCAGAAATAAATTGGCAAAAGTCAGTATTTAGTGTGACCTCTCTTGGCACTAAGCAAATCTTGAACTCTTTTAGAGAGACTGTCCTGAAATCATTAGATTAGAATTTAAAATTTGAGTGTAATGAAATCAAGAGTAATTTTTTTATACTGTGCTTTTTAAATACTGCATACTAATTTCTTGTATTTTGTGGTTGTATCTTAATAAAGAGACATAATTGTTTAAACACCACTGTTGTCATCTAATGGTTGCCCAAGACTTTTGACCATTACTGTAAAAGATAAACCAGTAATGAAATCTCACCCCACAGCGGTTCCCGCAGCAGCCTTTTCTCCCCGTGCTGTGAATGTGAATAGCAGGAATCAACACCTAAAAAACACAATCAGTATTTAAACACAAAGCTGGAATGTGTGAGTGTAGAAATGTTGATGGAAAAGTGTTTGTGGACAACGTAATGTAGAAGTTTCTACAGCTCACCAAGATGCCGCCTCCAATAACACCTCCCATGTATTTGATCTCATCCGTGAGACGGTAAAATCCTTCTCCATCCAGTTCCGCGTAAATAGTTTTCAGATCAGGGAAAAACAGAACGATGTTGCAGATGATGGACAGCAGGGCCAGTGGATACAGGCTGATGCCAATAAACTTGGCGCACTTTCCCGTACACATGATCACAAATATTCAGTTGCAATAAGGCTCAGAAATGTTAAGTGGACTTTAAAGGGTAACCTGTTCTAGGCTGCCGGGATTTTGATTTCCTTTTGAGTCAGAAAGTAAGACAGGTGTGCTTATATATATACTGTAACTGATCAGGCTAACACACCTACCCATCTGACATAATAGTGATGTCATACCTGATCATAAAATAGTTACTGTAGATAAACGATACAAATGTCAGTTGTAAAGGATATAAAACGATGACCCTGAACAGAAACGTTAGTGGGCAGGAAAGTGTCTAACATGTTGCTTGTGTTTAACCACAAGAATGGTGGGGTTTGTTACAACATTCACATACATTTCATCATGTTACATTTCATGTACAATTCACACACAATAAATATACCACTTATTTATTACTGTATCTCTACTTGTAATAAAATCTACTCATTGACGTGTCATATCTTAATGCTCACAAATGAAACTCAGACTTTATTAAGGCAGTTATGAAATCATCAGTCTTTGGTCCTGGTGATAAGAATGAACTTTATCTCCAGATGTGTACGGATGCGTTTTTATGTGTGCGTGTCTTTACAGGAGGAAACTGAACTCTGTACCTCTCATTTTACTGAATTACACTGCCTACAATCTAATCACAGAGTCTATAAAACAGTGGAAACTTGGACAATGTTCCTTCCATTGGATCAGATCATTTATTTTTAGCTTAGTGTAATGACAACAGATGAAGTTGAGTCTACCGGGTCATGGAGATCAGTGAATACTATATACATACACACCACACACACACACACACACACACACACACACACACACATATACGTATGTATGTCTGTATGTATGTATGTAACAATATAAATAACAAACTAAAACAAGGTCAATCTAAATACAGTGTCTCTTATCTTCATCTCTTTTCACCACAAAACTGTTCTGTCATGTTATTTAGCAAATGTGCGGAGAGACCTGACAGCACACAGAATTTCAAAACCATTCTTTAACCACTGTGAGAAAACTGTGACATTTAAAACCCACTTATACTGATGCACAGAGAAGCAGAACACAAGATGGAAATCAGGTCGTATCAATGTATAAAACTGTGAGTTGAAACGGTGAGATAACTGCAGATTTCTGAGTCCCTCTCAGTGGGAATTTGAGTTGAATCAGTAACACCAAAACACCAAAAAAGGTGAACTGAAATTTAAATAAGAGGTGGAATTTAAAATTAAAGAATTAAAATACAACAAAAGTAAACTGTACTATGAAATTAAAGTTCCCTTAATTTTAACTATACCAAAATACACATATATGCAACTTTATTTAGGTGATATTTTGTCTCAGCTCTTCAGACTTTAAGCTTTTCATAAACTTTCAAAAAAGGCTGTGTCGGGCCAGAAGTGTACATTTGGCTTGAATAATGCTTTCAATTAATTCCTTTATATTTTAATTCATTTTAATTTTATTTTTAAAATTCCATCACAACAAAAACACATTTATACTGTGATCTGACATGAAAGCTGTGATTATATTTATAAATGTTATCAGTATGGCTCTAGAATAAAATAACTATAATAAAATAAGAATGATCGCATAAATTTTTATTGCGTTTATTGCTCACTGCATCATTCCTGTATTTATAACACTAACAGAACAACTATAACACAAGTTACACACCTTACGATTTCAATAAAAATTGTATTTTGATAACTGGATTTACTTAACTGCGGCCTATTATAACCAGTAAACTATATTTAAATTTGTAATCTGTTTTATTTTTGGTCAGAAATGAACAACAAACACATGTTGAGCAACAGATAATAGTTCAATACAGTCTCCTTGCCTCACCCCGATTTACAACGGTAAGCTTATAATAATGATTTATCATTTGAGCGATCGAGTCAGATTTCCCCGGAAATGTCAGTTTGGCTGCATTCGACTATAAAATACGTAAGAAAAAGTACGTAAAGTAACCTGCAACATCATGTTTCAAACAGAGGTGGCGACAGAGAAGCAGACGTTGCGAATTGTCGGTTTTTGAATAGCTAAAAGTTCAAAACAGCAGCCATATTTCGTTTAGAACAAAAGTATGTATGTTTTATTACCCGTATAAAGAATTACTTTGACGCACATAAACGTTTATTCAAAGATATTTTTATACAAGCACATTGTTAATTTGTGTAGAGAAAACTTTGACCTCGCAGACAAAGGAGTCATAATATCTGATGTCACTTATTAACCATCATTGCATATCAAAGCAGATGTCACTGATATCTTCCATAACCATTTTCTGCAACATGAATTCATGTTTTAAAGAGTCTGAAGGAAGTAATAAATTGCCAGTAATTCAGTCCTTTGTCAGTAATTCAGTGTGTGTGTGTGTGTGTGTGTCTGTGTGTGTGTGTGGGTGTGTGTGTTGTGTGTTAATGACTTGCAGTGTGTGTTCACTCCTCACCAGTGATGGGTTAAATGCAGAGGTCACATTTCGGGTATGGGTCACCATATCTGACAAAAACATGTCACTTTCAAAGTACTTTGTTTAATGTTATTTCAAAGATGATATCTGTTGAGGAAGAGGGTTAAGGGATAATATTATACACACACAGCCAGTGGCTGTTTTACATACAAGCAGTAATGGCTAGGTGTGATGACTATTGAAGAAGTCATGAAACATGTGATACTTAAAAAGGAACTGTCATTTAAAAATACAGCTGAAACATGGTAGCCACACCTCAAACAAGAGATCTGATGAAACCTGGTCTACAAAACTTTATGAATTTATTTCACCACTGTGACCAGGGACTTTGGCCTGTTTATTAACCCACCAACCAATGCCATGATTCTCCTTAACAATGTGCCCAATGTGCCCATGTCCAGGAATGATGACATCAGCGGACTTTAACGCCATCTGTCGGCTGATCTCTTGTATATGAGGTTTCTCATTTCTCATAAGTCTTTTCTCATAAGTTTAAATAAGTCCCCAGCAGCAAGAACTGTAAACTGTGAGGTTCCCTTTACCAACACACTAATATCTCAGTCGGGAATATAATATCTCAGTAATATCTCAGTCATGTGAACACGACTGATGCTATGTGAATAAATGAATTACCAAATTAATAGGTGCATCGGAACCAAAGTTACTGATGCGCGTTTTACAAAGAAGGCGGAAGAATTACGCAGACGTACGACGTTGCGTGACGTCACAGTTTAACGCTCTTGATCATGGCGGCGTCGGAAGCGATTGTTCAAACATCCTTCATGGATCCTTTCAAAGACCTACTGACTAATTATTTAATGCCAGAAAAATGTTATGACGAGTTTTTTCTGCAGTTCAATCTTCTGCATGGTACGACCTACTTTTACTGTTTTAGAGGTTTCATTGACACAAACGGATGACGTGAACGCTTCCTGTTTGGTGAACTGATAGCTGATAGTTCAATGACAAAATCCTTTTCTCTTATTTTACATAAGAGAGCATCTGTCATTAAAGTAATTTGGTAAATAACAGTTTTAATATGCGTCTTGTTAACTCATGCTTATGCATGCTAAACTAGTTTATTCTTGAAATGCATTCATCTTATAATTAAAACAATAACAATGATGGAGTGTTTATTACTCAGTAAAGAATTTCGTAGATGTTGTGCATTTGTTTGAGTTGGTAAAAGCTTATTCTGTCAAATTTAGAGCATAAGTGTGAAGTTAAAGATGTCGTAAGCCTCACTTTGCACTTGTTTGAAGTAGGAGGCGGAACCACATACATGTCACATTCTTACTGGATGTGTAGTCTGTGTTCGGCCATCATCGGGAGTTTCCGTAAATATGTCAAAGCCGAAGGGTCTTTTGTTTTATATCACTTTTCCCATCAAGTTGAATTAAAAAATCAACATATACCGCCAACCAGATGTATGTTTGCTGGTTTTCCAAGTACAAATATGTTCATACAAACCAGTTTAAACATGTTTATTTATTAGTGTTTCAGGGCTTGTTTTGACAGCATTTCAAAACCCTACAGCTGCATGCAGAAGGCATTTGGATAAAAGTCACTAAATGTGTTTTTTATTCTTTTTGACAGTGGATTGTCTAAAGGTTGTTATCAGCAAAGGTCTGGGCATTGGGATTATTCTTGGCTCTGTATTAGGTAAAAAAAATACTCTTCCATCATCTTTAAAACACACAAAATACAAAACAAACTCTTCTAACACTGATGTTTTTGTAAATGTTTCTTTGTAGTGAAGCTGCCTCAGATTCTGAAGCTGATTGGTGCTAAAAGTGCAGAGGGTCTGAGTTTCAACTCGATACTGCTGGAGCTGTTTGCCATCACTGGCACAATGGCCTACAGTATAGCCAACAGTTTCCCTTTCAGGTATATTGAGCTATAATGACACTACTTAAATGTCCTGTGTTTATATCCCTATATCCTGGTTCTATATATATCTACAGCACTATAT
>JAZGTK010000930.1:0-48631 GCA_036877625.1 Ambastaia sidthimunki
ACCTGATCACCTTTACGCACATCACCTGTGAAGGTAAAGCACATCACTGCACAAAGGTGGCTTGTGCGATGACTTAATAAATGGTCATTTCTTATAGGGGGCTGATAATAATGTCACTGGTCATTTTAGCTTTTTTTTACATAACAATGTTTTGGTGTGCAAATATAAATATTTTGGTCCTTCTAACGAAAAATAGTATGTCTGGTAATTCAAAAGTCGAGTGGCAGTCATACACGCAAAGGAAATGTTAATTATCAAACCAAACAATATACAAAACTTTTAAAAATACTCAGCAATGTCATTAAAGTGATAACAGTGTCTTCTCTTCAACCTGCTTCTGTTGGTATATTTACATGTAAAAAAAAAATTATGTTATCCAGTTTTCTCCTTGAGCAATGAGGTGAGTTACTGTGATTATTCTTGATGCAGCAGGAATGACCTACAGTGGTGACATTTTTTCATTATCATGACAGGAAACTCAGAAAGGTAGCACAATCCTTCTAATATGGTGCTAAAACAACATTTACCCCAAATTCAACACGTCATGACATCAGGTTTATATTCTCTATAGAAGTATCACACAATCTCATTTTATACAAAACAACAAAAATAGTGCAAGCACATCGGAATCCATGATATGATTTATTTTAATTATAAAATATTTGTTTGATAAATAACAAAAATTGAAAAGCCTCAAATACAGTAGGGTTGTACATATACAAATATAAACAGGATACAAAAGAAAGAAAAAGTTAAATAAAAAATTGTTTGCAGGTACAGACCCATTTTACAGGTTTTCTAATTTTTAATATAATGTTGAATTATATAGGTGTTGCTGAATTTCTTTCTTTAAAATTAAAACTCTTTTTATTTTCCCTAAATTTAGACTTATGAATACTAAGTTTAGCTAGAAGTATCACATTAATTAAATGATATTGCTTATGAAAACTCATGTCATAGGATAAAAAGACAAAACATTTTCAATGAATATCTAAAAACTGGGCATGACATAATCCTTATAATAGATAAAAGAGCAAATCTTATAATGATAAAAGAGCAAATCTGACCAAAAACAAACTGTATGAAGACAACTCCAGCATGTTTTTATTTGTACATTTCAAAATGTTAAATGTGTATCAATTCTAGAATTAAATCCATTTAAAAGATAGTAACTGCAGGGGTAATACTTATAAGTTTAAAAGAAATGTCTTTAATGTTATTTGTGATTATGTATTTATGAGGAAGTTCCAAATTTAACTTCAGGACAGACCAGCAACACAGCCATTCCAAAATGACATAATATCAGGATCAGAGACAATATCTCTTTGAAATAAAGCTAGAATGTAATAATAATTATTCCTATTAGGGAACAAAGAGAAACAGATCAATGACAGTATCAGCAGGATTGAAAGAATACTGTGAGAGCAGGTTTTAAGCATTTTTACACTAAAGGGGACAGCATCCATAACTACAGCATAATCTTTGGGAGTAACTGGAATTTTGGAATGGAAAGAAATTCAGAATAGGATAACAAAGGCCTTTATGATTCCAAAGTTAGCTCACCAAAACTATACCATTGCAAAATGAATATAGATTTAGAATGATACAAAATGTCTACTTATTATTCCGGATTAAATACCGGTTTGGTGAGAAGCTGTGTCTAAACTCCAATAAAGAATCATCTGTTTGTGAAAATCAGTTTTTAGGGAAGTTTTGTAATGCTGCAGTCACTGAGCTGAAGAAATTGATCGTGATGTATGAATGATAAAACAACGCTTTGGCGCGTGATATCATATCCGGTTGCTGTGTGTATTTGTGGGGTCTCCGTTTAATATTCACGTGTTGAACGTCTGGTGTGATCGCGTACTGTAAGTTAATAAATGACACTGATGTTTTATGAAATTCAGTGACATTTGACAGTTTTTAATCCAGATATTTCTGACTCTTCTGTAGGTGTAGTTGAGGGGTGGGTGAGATTGAGAAGGCAGGGCAGGAAGATGGGGGAGGCTGGGGCGAGTCAGGGCGTCTGTTCTGGGCGGATCAGCCGGGTTTGAATGGAAACGGAAATATCTGAGTTTCTGTGAAGAAAAAAATACAGACGCGGAGTGAAGCCCGCAGGACATAAAACACATCACTGATCTGAGCTCAGGAAACAAGAAGAGGATTTTACTCGTCTGCAAACTGTGAGTTTATAACGCAACGAGTTTTTAACATTATTTATCAAATGGATTCGTGTTTTGATGGAAACTATAAATAATTGGAAGTAATTGCACTATGGAGATGCAGATAGCATCAAACATACGTAATTAATGTTTTGAACAGTATTCATGAAATATTAAAGCTGGAACTTCATCTGTTTATATAATCTGTCTGGAGTTATACATTTAAACTAGATCCCTTTTCTCGTACATTGATTTTTGTATGCATTTGGGGGGGGTGTCTTGAAGGATTTGCTTTCTTTGTATTGTTTATTTCTTTTTCTTACGGTGTAAACTGAGCAGTTTACTGAAGGTTTGTTGGACGTGTTTTATTTCAGAGCTTCTCCTGGACTCTCCTTTGTGTCCGCAAAACATCCGTTTCAAACAAAAGGTACGCCTGGATGTCGCCTCGGTCGCTTATATGGATCTCTTATTTGGGAACCACAATTGATCCTTATAGTTGTTTTGAAAATGTGCATTTTTGTTTAGTGTTTAACAATGTTTCTATCCAGTGATGTTTAGCTTTCAGTCAGATTCATTTCAGTGAATCGATTCGTCACTGTTCACTTCGAGTCATTAATGCGGAACGAGGAGTCCCACTTACCTTTCAGTTTTATAGTCAAACTCAATATAGTGCATTCCTTAAAGTCGAGTGGGTCGACAAAGGGACAAGTTTAACAAAACGATCTGTTGGCGATATTTATTCATCAGCTGTTTAAATGATGGAGGATTGTTGGACAATGCCAGAAATACAGGTAGATGTTGTGAACATAGAGTTCGGTGTAGAGTTTCTTCATTCCACACATGCAGTTTCTAGAGGCGATTGTGTGCGATTGTTTAATCGTAATTTTTGCAGTGTTTGACAGAATTACGTGCGCATCTTTGCTTTTATTTCGACAAATTGTACCATTATAAAGGCATAATGTCGATTTTTTTTCGACACTTTTACATTTCGCTGCACGATCCTTTTTAGAAACAGTTGCGTCTGTTGCTTTTAACACGCCGTGTATTGTTCTTTCACTGAAGTTTTCTTGCTGTCTACATAAACTGGTATGTAAGCGAATACATACACGTTAACCTAAAACAAGCTTCTGTGTATACAGGGTATTTCGGTTACTGTGTAACACCTAGTTTCGTCTCATTGAGGCCTATAAGGCCTCGGACTATGCTAGACGCGGGTGGCGGAAGGCTCGCCCGTGTCAGCCGGTGTTGATTGACGCCGACAGTCCGAGGCTTCGAGGCCCGGTGCGATTAGCTGGAATATCATTTGCGCCGTATCCTAGGACACCATAACCCGAGTATAGGCTAAACACTCATTGGAGCCGCATTTTAAAGCTAATGCAACTTATTTTTGTAGGTTATGTCATTATTTTTTTCTTAACATCAAACTGGAGCACTTTTTGAAGCGTTACGTATTATTTATTGCCCGAAAGGGTGTCTTGGACACAGATGTGTTAAATAGGTCAGATTGTAATGGGTAAGCTGTATATTCCAGGCAGAATACACCTGTGACTGGTGTCTAGGTTTATAAATCAGACTCAGCATTGCATTGATACAGATCTTATCCCCTCACACTCTTACACTTTTACTACTATTACCGTTTCTTGACAGAACTGAGGCGATCGATGTAAATTGTTCGCCAGGTTTACGAGGTGGTCGAAGGATCCTATAGACTTAACATTGGGCAGTTCTCTGTAACGCCATAATTGTGCATCAGAACTGATACTTGGGGGAGGTCTTATTGCTCAGCCTAGAAAGCAGCAACAAATGGTGATATTTTAAATTCACAGCCACGCCCTAGCAACCAGTTACAGTACCCTAGCAACCACCCCTTGACTTCCATTAAAATAGGTGAAAGGCATCAGAACATTATAGAGACAAGTGGGTGGCCTCTTCTGACTCGGACTAGCAGGAAGCGTTTGATTATCACCATGGAAACTGTCCAGCTCCGCCCTAGCAACAATTTAGAGCATTCTAGCAACTCACATGAATAAGCATGAATAATGTCAGCACAGAACATCACAGAGACATGATAGGTGGCCATTTGATTTAGATACACATCCAGTGGTCAGATCATAAAAATAAAGTCAAGGGAGATGGTGTGGTCAGGTATTTCTCTGGTGGGGTGGAGGTCCTGTAGCTACATTTACAAATGATTACAAAAGTTGTCATTATTAAATGCATTGTTTTACTAAATGTTTTATTAAATGAATTTATAGCCATCAAAACAAAAAACATGTCAGACCAGAAAGAGAAAATCAAGTAAAGATGGCTTAGGAAAAATTCTTCCTTGTGTTAATTATGGGTGATTTAATAACGCGGTATGAAGTATTACAGCTCAATGCCTCTTTTGTAAATAATCCAATTTATCCTGATTTTAGTGCATATAAAGCTCTGTTGATAAGTTATTATGTAGCATATATTGTTGCTTTTTTATGAGAGAGTGGTACGTTATAACTTAAAACATTTCTGTTTATTGTTCAATATGGAACACAGTCATAAAAACCAATAATGTTTACAATGAAGTAACTATTTCTGTGGCACTGAAAACACTTTCTGATGGTGTGTTAGTTGCACAAATACACATGTAGTTGTGGGTGACTATAAAAAGCAGCTCTATGGACTGTGTATGTAGTGTGTAAGTGTGTTATCTGCTCGAGCTTTCTTAGGTATGAATGCTGACACAGAGCTTGTCATTTAAGCCATTAATAGACTAGTTGCACATTTATAATCATTTAATTACTTAAATATGTACTGGGGGAAGGGCATTAGAAAAAGTTTCAGTGATAAGAAAAAGATATATATTAAGCATTTCTAACATTGTTCAATATTACAGAGAAATACTAAACCAATATAATGAGCTTTTAAAATATAAATTAAATGCACATAAAGCAATCTGTGTTACGCTGACAAAAGTAATGATTATGAACATGCGATTGCAAATATTATTCAAATATTCTGTATCTTATATGGCCATTTAGCTTTTTTTGCTTTTCTATACATAGTACAGAATTTGTTCATTAGGTGTGTCAGTGTAGGTGAATCTTAAGCTACATTAAGTGTTTTAGAAAACAAGTTGCCTGCAGTTGAAGTGTCAGTGAGAAGTGAGCTCTGTGTCCTGCAGACAGTGAAACTGAAGCACCGGTCTTTGAGAAGATGTGTTAATGCTGTGAGTGTGGAATTTATAGAGTGAAGGTTCTTAGCAGATCTGGCAAGTTTAGCATAGCGTCTTCTGGCGACCATGTCCAAACTTCCACACTTGGACAGACTTGGATATGCTTCTAATATTAGCGCACATCTTGCATGGGCAGCCATGTAAAGTGGCTGACGTTAAACTGATAATCACATTTCAAATGGGTGACGTTTAAGGAATTATAGGCAGACGCTTGCCAACTTTCATCTGTTATCTATCACTTTTGATTTCCTGTGTGTGATAATTTGCCTGCACAAACCTTTCTCCATCACAAACTGTGTCATTCACAGTCTTTCTTTTTCGAGATTAAGGGTGTACTCACACTTGGCACTCTGATCCATGCCTGGGCGCGTTTGACCCCCAAAGCCTGGTTCTTTTAGAAATATGAGCTGCTTTAAAAATGTGTATTATTGCCAAAATCTATGCCTGTTATTTCAGTTTGTCTATCACCTGTACTCCATACTGCCACAAAACAAGAATACTGTTCTCTGCAGGACTCATATCTTGGTTTAAATTGAGTCACTGTGACGGAGGGAGCAACTAACATCCATTCTCAGACTGATGGGTGACACATGTTCCAAATCTGTCCTGGACAAATGGTGTCGCTGACTGTCTTATCAGCTCTGTAAACAACTCCTGAGACCCCCCCACACACTCAGACAGCATGTGTTTGTCCTTAAACAGCGTCTGTCTCTGTCTCACATGAATCTTGTTAGGACATGAGAGTTGGAGAGAGAGAAGCCCAGTTAGATGCAGGAGTGGTGGTTCTTCATTGAGATAATCAAATTGAGCAGTAACTTAGGAATAAGCACAAACAAAATAGTTTAGAATTAAAGTCTTAACAAATGCATTCAAAAATCTGTTTCTAAAACTTGTATCAAGTTTCATATATGGTAACTTTGATGTGTACGAACTGGGCTGCTAGGCAAACAGGGAACCCCCACTGACCCATTACACACACCCCTGTATTCATTCCTGTAACAGCCTAGCTCAGTTACCGTGGAGATGACAGGCAGCGGCCGGAATATGTGTGTGCGCACATTGAGAAATTGGGTTTTTAGGGTGAAGACGAAAGCTTGTTTAAAATGCTTGGCAGAGCTTAGCTTTAAAAAAAAGTGTAAACATTTTTGTGAATGATTTAAAATGATTTAAAGGTTTAAATTATGGTTAAAATTGTTGTATATTTATTTTAGATTTTCTAACACATTGAGCCTTATTTATAAAACGCTAACATTTAAGGGATAACATAAGGGGTTTGAATATATTAAACATCCAGTAGATTTTGTCTTTAACCTAATGTGTTAATTTGCTATGTTAATTTTAATGGTAGATAATGTGTGAAATTAATCATGCAATGTGTTTTTTTTACCATTTGCCGATTGGCTCTTTTATTTAGAAGAGCAAATCACTTACTTATTTTTTCTCTTTTGGCTTTGTCTCCTGCAGATCAGTCCTCTTATCTTCTTCAACCTCCAAGATAGAGTCTTTCAGGAGTAAAGTTGAACTGCTGAAGTTGCCCCTGACTTTGTCATCTAAATCTATCTCCGAGTGCAAAACTCAGCTGGGCAGAACCGCAGAGCGCTCCAGGGGTGGAGCTGGGGTCCACAAACCCCGCCCACCAGCTCCAGACATGGACAACGAGTCACAATACTCTGGCTATTCTTACAAGTCCTCCCAATCACGCAATTCTCGCAAGCACAGGTACACACGTAAACTTTAACCCCAAAATGTTCTTGATTATCACTTTTTGTTCTGTTCATGTATTTGGGTACAGTCAAGAAAATATACTTGAATACTCCACACTGTAGTGTTTGGTGCTTTCATTAGTATTAATAAGAATGGTGAAAGGTGTAACTCTCAATGTGAATACAGTGAATAAAGTCCTGCCTGCCAGTAAAAAGAGCCTATTGTCACAAGTTAAATGAAGTAGAAAGTAATTTTCTGTACCGAATATCCTGAAATACCTGCCACTCCTATTTCATGCACATTAATCTGGAGCAACTTGGAATAACATTTTTATAGCTTGTCAAGAAAGTCTTGTGGGTCAGAGACATGTTGTTTTATAGTGACCTTGGTAAGCGATTTTTAGGGATAACTGTCTTCACCCATTAAGGTAGATAGAACTTGCAGTTATAAACTCACTGTGAATCACTGTTTGGAGATCTGGGTTGGCAAACCTTTAAAATAATTCTTTCTGGCCTCTGATTCTCTGTAGTATTACATAGAAGCTGTACTAAAATCCTCTGTCATCAGAGGAGGCAGTCATGGTTTTCTGTAAATTAAATGTAGGAATACACATCCTGTTTTCTGTCAGCAGTGCACAAGAATCATTGTTTATCTTGTGTTTGTCCTCACCATTGTGTAACCAGACCTCAGACTGACCTCTCACCTCTCTGAGTTTAGAGACAGGAGGGAAAGGCATCGCTCCAAGAGCAGAGACGGCAGTAGCAGAGGAGACAAGTCAGTCACTATCCATGCACCAGGAGAACCACTGCTTGATGCAGAGTCTACTCGCGGAGATGACAGGGTTGGTACATGTGTAGTTTAAAGAAGACACTGGTAATAATGACCATTGGTTTTTTCAGCTGATTCCGTCGGATTTACAATGTACAATTTATTAAGTTATTTCTTCTTTTTAAATGTAATTTAAACATGTAATTCCTTTTTTGGTTAATGTTAACCAATAGCCAAATGGCTATTTAGACATTATTTTGTACTGCTGAATGCAATGCAGCCTAAAATCAAATGAGTAATTATAAAGTCATTTAATGCCCATTAATGTAAATGTAATGGTTGTGATTACAGTTGCAAATAATGGTAGATTAAAAAACAAACGTTACTATTGGAATACATGGAGATGCTATTAAGACCTTCAGATGCTAATCATTTAAAATCGAGTTTACTGGTATTTGGTGCTGATGTGTAAAAACCTGTTGCTTGTGTAAACAGTGTATTTGTGTTTTTACTAGGAAAGTACTAGCAAATACTGGTAATTGTTCTGTAATTTATAAGAATTACTGTGTGAAAGTGGCTCCTGAATATTTAAAATTCATCACATTGTCAAGTACAAAGGGAGTTGAGCACCATTTTGTGTTGACTTAAGGGAAATCGTGACTAAATTTGGCTGTCTCACTCAAACTTTTTCATCTCCCCTCAGGACGATAACTGGGGTGAGACTACAACTGTTGTTACCGGAACATCTGAGCATAGCGTCTCTAATGAGGACCTAACGCGGGCGTCTAAAGAGCTTGAGGACTCTTCGCCCTTGGAGTGTCGCCGTTTTGCTGGGCCCATACTGAGCGGCATTTTGGGTCTCTTTGCCCTTTTGACGCCCCTGGCCTTCCTTCTGCTGCCTCAGCTGCTGTGGCGTGACTCCTTGGAGTCTTGTGGGACCCCATGCGAAGGCCTTTACATCTCTCTTGCCTTCAAACTGCTTGTCCTCCTTATCTCCTCATGGGCTCTGTTCTTCCGGCCTCCTCGGGCTATGCTCCCGCGGTTCTTCGTTTTCCGCTGCCTTCTGATGGCGTTGGTGTTTCTCTTCGTGGCTTCCTATTGGCTGTTTTATGGCGTGAGGGTGCTGGAGCCGAGAGAACGGGATTATAGGGGCATTGTGGGTTATGCGGTCTCGTTGGTGGATGCGCTGTTGTTTATTCAGTATTTGGCTCTGGTGCTCTTGGAAGTGAGGCACCTTAAACCGGCGTTCTGTCTGAAAGTGGTGCGCACCACTGATGGGGCCAGCTGCTTCTACAACGTGGGCCACCTCAGGTAAGGATTGTGTATTTGTGTAATTTCCATTTGAGTCTTGTTGTCTACTCAAGTACTCAACAGATGCACCAACAACAGAACCGGTTCTTTCTAGATTATTTTTAAATATACATTCCTGTAATATTTTCCATTACTCCATATTTCCATATTTTTCACACTCTGAGATCTGCCATAGCAGTTTAGTTACAAAACTGATTATGTTGTACATATTAAATAGTCAGTAAAGGTGCTGGTATTTATTTCTGACATGTTTCACATTTATTAGTTGCAGCTGGTCATCTTGATTGTTTTTGCAATATTCTGCTGCTTTTGGTAAAAACTACTTGTCAGCTTTTTGCTTAGTAAAACTGACACTGATTCTTTCCACTGCATGTCTTCAGAAGTGTGTGTTGTAAACAGTGTGATGACGTCGTGTGTTTTGTTCTCAGCATCCAGCGAGCAGCAGTTTGGGTTCTGGATCACTACTACACTGATTTCCCCGTTTACAACCCCGCTTTACTCAACCTACCCAAGTCCATCCTCTCTAAAAAGATATCTGGATTTAAGGTGTACTCTCTGGGAGAAGGTGCGTGACTCTTTCCTATATTCAGCATTTTACATGTGTTTTTCATAGAAATGGTTGATTTGTGTGCGGTCATCATTGGTTTTATGTGCCCTGTCTGTTTTATTTCTCCTCAGAGAACAGCACCAATAACTCCACAGGTCAGTCTCGTGCTATGATCGCTGCGGCTGCCCGCAGAAGGGATAACTCTCATAATGAATACTACTATGAGGAGGCGGAGATGGACCGCAGGATCCGAAAACGAAAGGCTAGGTCAGTCTCAACTGTCATTCTGAAAGTATTGTAAAGTCTGTACATTGCAGAGAACATTTGCTCATAATAGCAGTTTCTCCTCCCAGACTGGTGGTGGCAGTGGAGGAGGCTTTCACGCATATCAAACGGCTTCAGGACAATGAGGCCGCGGTATCGCCTAAGAACCCCCATGAGGTGATGGACCCTCGAGAGGCAGCCCAGGCCATCTTTGCCCCTATGGCACGAGCCATGCAAAAATACTTGCGAACCACCCGCCAGCAGCCCTTCCACAGCATGGAGAGCATCATTGCTCACCTGCAGTTCTGCATTACCCACAACATGACGCCTAAGGTGAAGAAATTTGGCACTGAATGTTTGGAATAGCACACAGCCACTTATACTTTGCAGATTATGTAATGTATACTGCGCACAATTTACCTTCTATATTTGCCTTTATTCAATATTGTGCAAATTTGCACTGCACTGTAAAACATTCTGTATGAATAATATTAATAGTTCCTGTAGTTGAACTGGTAGAGCTGGTGGATTAGAGTCTCACAGTTAGTGATTAAATGTTTAGCTATACTTCAGGAAGCTCATGTTTAAATCTCACAAGGTAGGATCTTCACACAGGAACCCGTGTTGTTGCCTCAACATGAACTGTGTGGCCAACTGTTCTCACAGTAGGTTTCTATGTATACAGAAGAGCAGTGTTGTTATTCACTCCTCAAACAAAGAAGTGGCACAGGTCAATATTTTAGTTTATCAAACTTGTTTGTATGTCTTCAGAACACTTAACATACTGCATGAGTCAAATCGAATTATTTTATGATGTTTTGTGTCCTTTTGAAGCCTAAAAATTCACATTTTGATTCCAATAAACAAGAAATATAGGGGTTAGATTTCTATTTTTGGGTTAATTTTAAACTACCCTAAACTACCTAACCATTAACATGAAACAGACTGAAATCATGAAAGACAGCAGAACATGGTTTCAAAAGTTCATTGCTTTATGCGTATTAGTTAACATAAAAATAGTAGTCTTACACTTTGCATGGAAAATTAAGTCATTAAAAGGGTTAGTATTCTACATTGTTTGAATTTTAACTTGAATCTCTGTCTTTCCTTCAGGCATTTCTTGAGCGTTACCTCACCCCTGGCCCAACCATGCAGTATCAGCAAGACAATGGTAGAGGGCGACAGTGGACTCTGGTTAGTGAAGAGCCCGTGACATCTGCATTGCGTCAGGGGCTGGTGTTCTCCCTTCGTCGGCTTGATTTTGCTCTGGTTGTCACAGTGACACCCCTCCCCTTCCTCAACCTGGGGGAGGAGTTTATTGATCCCAAGAGCCACAAGTTTGTGATGCGGCTTCAATCTGAGACCTCTGTTTGAGAAGATAATAAATGAAAGAGGACTAACACTAATAGGAGACTGATACAGATCCATACTAAGGCAGTTAAAAAAGCAGGACTGAGGGAAGAGAACCACTTTTTAAAAATATCACTTTTTAAATGACTCTTTGTAACTTTTTTTTAACTCTACAGAAATGCCTTTGATCTAGAAACTGTCTCTGGACTAACTGTTATGCATTTTAGCTGTGAATAATATGTCAAACACAATATCACTATCAAGTACAGGACCATACCAGCAGAAACACAACTGTACAGTCAGAATGTACGTGCAGTGTGGCTCTTTCAAAGGGTGGGAACAGTGACTTATTTCAGTTGTTTGGTATATAGGATACACTACCAATCAAAAGTTTAGGATCACTTATGATTCATTTTTTTCATTTGTAAATGATAGTAAACTCATTAAAACTATCAGATAACACAAAGGTAGTTACATGGATTATGTTGTGACTAAAGAACAAAATAAACCATGTTATATTTTAGGATATTTAATGTAGCCCCACATTGCCAAGAATTTGGAAAAATATTTTCTTGGCATTTTACCTTTTTTTGTTTTGATTTTTGGAGTTCACATCTATTCTGGGCTCTTATTGGCTGCTTTCTCTTCATTATTGGATCCAAATCACCAATTTCTAACAGCAAAAATTAATATGTTGGCACAAGAATATTTCTGTCTACAATAATTTAGATGTTTAAGCAAACAGCTTCAAATGAGGACTTTAAAAACCATAAACATTTCAGACAAGTGATCCTAAACTTGACACATGACCAATCAAATGTAACCTTACAGAGAATGTAAAAACATCAGTGCATGTGTATGAATGTGTGCCAAAATGTTATAAATCTGCCTTTGTTTTAGCTGTAACTATGCACACAAGCAGCTGGTTGAATCAGCCTCAGATTTAATGGTGGAAAAAATGTAGTCTCCTGTATTTACTGGTTTCCCTGCTTGTGACATCTTTGGGTCATTGTAGTTTTTCTCACATTTTGTACATAATTCTTATTTTATACATGCGTGTATGTCAGTGGAAAAATGGATCTGCAGTTGTGTAGTTTGCTTTAAGGTTTTCAAAACTGGTGGTTTCATTTTTAGGCCTTATGCATGCACATAGACAAAGCCGATTTGTAGTTTTGTTTTAATCATTTTGTATGAAAGCTAAGCTAATCTTGTACTGTTTTTCCCTTAAAAATGTTTTGTAAAAAGATTATAGATTTTTGGTTATTGTGTGGAAAATCTTTTGGCAATTGATCATTTTAGACTAAAATGTTGCAGCTTTTTTTTAAATAAATCATTTAACTTTAAATCAGTTGTGGCTCATGCTGTGGTACGCTGGCAAGGAAATAAGACGAAGACTATTTTTTCCATTGCTAAACTGCTTTTGTGAGAATCCCATATACGTGAGCATGAAAGTATGCATTCCACATAGGGGCATGATAGGGCCATAGGGGCTTTAAAACGACAACCTGGAAAACATTTCTCTTGCCATTAACACCATCTACTGCTAAGACAACGGCACCCATAATTCAATTGGAAAGACATTTATACATTAAGCATTTTCTTTCCATAAAAAAGTTATATAGAAAACGTTTTACATGGCTTAATGCGTTAAGACAATAAAAATGTCAGTTTAATGTGGCTTTCTGTGCTAAAGTGGGATTAAAATACAGGTGTGGTACAGGTGTACCGTGAACAAAGCCCAGTCGAACCGCTCTGGACCACTTCTTTAAGTGGGCTGTACCACATTTAAATGAACCGTGTCAGGGATCTGTGTCAGGGCACGATTCGGAGCTCTCACACAGGTCAGATGAATCAGGCTTTGGGGGTCAAACACGCCCGGGCGCTTGTGTCTAGTGTGAGTACACCATAAATTCACATTTACTGCATTATTGGGAAAATGTATTTTAATGAATGCATTAACAATGTGAAACAGATTCTTGTCATAGCATACATTATATAAACCCATGGGGGACCAGTTCGTGGTATGTTAATTCATGAATAATAATTAATTTATATTATTAATAACAACAACTATTATTATTGAACAGTCTGTAAGACGCGTCATCAACAAGATAATTTCAGTCTCCAATTAGATAAAACAGGACTGAAACACCAATCGACTAGGAACTGTAGTCTATAAATGAGCTTTTAGCAGTTTAACATTTTACATGATATCATTTATGTTGCATATAAAAGTTTATGTTTGAGGGCTTCGCACGAGCGCATGTAAACTACACGTTCTTCACATCAAACCGCGCCTGCATAATGTCTCAAAACACCAAGTATTATTTTGTCAGTCTTCTTGGTTACTTTTCCTATTTGCATTTCGAGATTAGAGACCTCACTTTGTGTCAAGCGAGGAAAAGAAACGAGGACACACATATGAATTGAGACGCACTCGGGGACTTTTATTTTATGGCGCCCCAAAATTGAGATTCCTGCTTAGTTTTATGCTGTTTCTCTTTAGTTCCGCAGCGCGACTCAGAGGAAGTCTGGAAATCACAGATGAATTATGAAATCTCTGTCGCAGGAAATACAGGGTTTCTCCAAACTGCATCTGAGGACGCAAAACACCCGTGTGACAACAGTGACCGGGAGGAAACTGACAGAGACGCGGAGCGGCGATGAATTTCACGTGGCGGAGGATTCAGACGGTGACGCGGCGTGTGGCTTTGTGCAGGATCTGAGCCTGGACCTGCATGTCGGCACCATCAGACCTTTCCTGTTACTCTGTGCGTTATGTGCTTAAATATCTGACATCTTTTAGTGCTTACAGCGACGGGTATTACATGATTTTCAGGTTGTGCAACGGTGTTTACGTGGTACTTATAAGATCTACAAATACAATAGGAAGATATATTGATCTAGACCCAAAACCCTTGACACTACCATAAACTCTGCTATAATACAGTAATAAAGTGATATGTGTACGATCCCTTAACAAAACAACCGTTAAGTCTATAGTTATTGTTACTTATAGGCGGAAATCGCAGGTTGTCCCGCCCCCAACCAATGTCACAATTACAACTATAAATAACGAAACCTCAGTTACTGTGTGGAGGACGCAAGATAATTTAATCATTATAATATGACCACAAGATGAACCTCATTCATATTTAAACAACTATTGGTTTGTGTTGATAAAATGACAGAGAAGAAAAACAGACAAAATATTTTCAGTGCACCGAAACGGCAATAATACAATATAAGAATATTCTTATATTGAGAAAAAAAGGATAAAAGCATAATCCCCATGCTACATTAATAGCAGTAAAGCTTTTCTCTGTGTACACATTCTTACAAGTACAATCTTGACTGTATTATTTGTATCCACCTTAAAAGTTGCTTTTAAAGAAATTTCATGTTTATTGTACCCCCAGCTGTTGGATGAAATTTACATCTGTGTTGTTACAGTTTTTTTTTCTTTTCAGCTAGTGTGAAACCTCTTAATCTTTCTTTATCATTTTATTACAATGACAATGTATACAAAGTTACCATATTTATTACAATTGACTTGATTAATTAATTTATTTACTTTCTAGCGTCACAAGATGCTGCTCATGACATAGACACTTTGAAGAAATTTAAGGTAGTATTATTTTAATAATAATGTTTATTCATAATAAATCACATAATCTGACTGTGTTTTCTTATAAAATTAGTACATAAAAACATCTAAGCAAAAGTAATGTAATGCAATGGTATGTGTTTTAGGTAACTCATGTGCTGAATGTGGCCTATGGGGTTGAAAATGTGTTCCCAGAACTCTTCACGTATAAGACTGTCACCATGTTAGATCTTCCAGAGACAGACATCACCTCCTACTTCCCTCAGTGTTTTGACTTTATAAATCAAGCCGCTCAGCAGGTCTGTATGTGGATCAGGTAGATGGAGGTGGAAAGCGAGTAGCTGCTTCTCTGACTTTCTCTGCATTTGTTGGTTTCAGGGTGGAGTGGTGTTGGTCCACTGTAATGCTGGCGTGTCCCGCTCTGCTTCTGTTGTCATCGCTTTCCTCATGTTCCAGGAGAAGATGTCGTTTGAAGAAGCCTTCAGCACTGTAAAGTCTGCCAGGCCTTACATCCAGCCAAACCCAGGCTTTATGAACCAGCTAAAGATATATCATCCATGAAACATCAGAACCTTTTTAAGACTTTTTTGTCTTAAAATTAGGCATTAAGTGTTATTTTAGCATTTAGTGTTATTGTAGCACTTTGCTAATGAGCATTGAAAATGATTGCAGCTGAGGAGTGGGACTAAAAAAAACAACATTGTTTTTCACTGTTTTTTATTAATAAATGTTCATATTTGAACCCTTATGTATGCAGGCTGGGTACTGGTTTTTATTTTGAAAGCAGTGACCACAGATTTAATTTACGTGCTATTGCTATTTCACTAGCCATTCATTGGGGAAAGAAACTCAGCCAACAAAGGCTGTTATTTGTTCTGACTGTCAGCTTTAACTAGTTTAATAAGTGGACAGTCTACTTTAAGACAGGATTTAATTTAATTAAAGATACTTTTATATCTAACAAGAATCCAAAATATGGGCATAGTTTTGAGATTTCTTTGGGTATCTGCACATGTGGAAGTGGAAGGCAATGAAATGAAAAAAAAAACAGACAAACTATCAGACTAGCAAGAGGCAAACAGCTTTACAATATCCAAAAAGACGTAGGTAAAGAAAGAACCATTTTAATAACTGAAAAGACAACACCATTATCACTCGGCTACAAACAGGACATTGTGGCTAAAATCAATCTTTGTATAGAATAGGAAACATGAAACTAATGAGACTAACTAATAATTTTAAACATTTAAACAAACAGCTTTAGATGAAAAGATTTTTAGGATAATAAAAAACATTTCAGTCGAGTGTTTCCAAACTGACTGATAGTGTATATATACTATATATACTGTAAATATAAATATTTACTCTTTATTCTGTTACGCCCGACACTTCAGTCCAGTTGGTGGCAGTAATACACGATAAGTTGGCTTGTCAACCGCCATAAACTACAGGAAGAAGAAGAGCGTCATCACTATTGTGCGCTTGATTCCCGTGATGCTTTGCGTCTGAACGCGTTTGTGCTGCAGGTAAAATGGCGAGCGAAGGAGCGTTGGGCGCTGATTCTCAGCCTGATTTTAACACATGGACTTACGGCGAGCTACAGGCCAAACTGGCGGATTTTGGTGCCCCTAATATGGGTGAGATTTATTTGATCAGTTAGAGCACGTTGGCAGCAGTTTTGTCAGCATTTATCATGTTAGCTAGCGTTTGCTGGTTAGCTTGTTACCTATATTTCCGTGTGACTGGGCCTTCAGTGAACCAATCTATTGTAATGTTTGTTTCTGTATATAATCATGCTATGTGGAAAGTGTATTTGTAATTATTGTTGTATTGCGGAAATAAGAATGCATTTATGGCGGAAAGCTTTGTAAATGTGCCGTTATGTGCAAATAGTATCGCACCCTTGCGAAAATCAACCATGCTTTCACTACAGCTTCCATAGTTAAACTATAGGATTTGTAATAAAAACCATCGTAACCAGTAACCAGATTTACCCATGTGTCACTGCATAGGTTAACCGTGATATTAGTAAAACTTAAAGTAAAATCTAATAAATATAGCTGCAAGCAGCTATTCCACATTTCTAAGTTTGATGTAAATCACTCACAATGGTGTAAAGAACTCATTCTCAGAGTGTGGTACGCGTACCACTAGTGAAAATAATTGAATGAAAGAAGTACGAAGAGACCACTCATGATTTTAGATCAAAGTTTTTAAAAGCAAAAGTCAATTTTTTTTACATCTTTGAACTAGTGGGTGGCGGTGTAACAAAACTGTGCATGCTGCCTCAGGTCAAGGCTATGATGTCACACCAAGTTATGGGTTGCCAAGATGCAGCCTCATATTTATTTTTGCATGCTCACCCGAAAAAGTTGTAGATGCAGTATACAAGAATGGTATGGGCAGTTGACAAAAATTCAATAGCTTTATGTCGGGAGTGTCTTCAGATGCTATATTCCAAATTTTGTGCAAATCAGACAAATGCTGTAGTTAGAAAAGTATGATTTTTAGAAAATCAAGGAGATATTTTCTTTGTCCCATGGTGGAAGAAGAACAGTAATGCCAATAATAAGAAAACAAATACAGTAGGGGTCTTGACCCCTAAAAATTGTTATAATTAAACTGTTGCTGAGTGCAGTGTGTTCTGAGATGCAGTCTGTGTTTTCTGCTTGAGTGTTTTTTTGTTTCAGTTTTAAACACGGATGTCTTCAACATCTCTTACATCACTTTATCATATATACACCCTTAAATATGTAATTTGATTGTTATATTTTCTTTTCCACCTATAAAGTCCTTATTCTAAGACAATCCTTAAGGTTAAGTATTGGTCTCCATCTAAATTTGTTTGTTCTGTTTTCCTTCAGGTCCTAGAGAGGAGCTCATAGAAAAACTAAAAGCTTATGCGCAAGTAAGTTATACTGATCGTTCAGCTGTAAGTCTCATAACATTTTTGCTTTCTTCCTGACCATAACTTCATTATTTTTCCGCAGTCTGGGATGGTCTTGACTAAAAGCATGCCAGAAGGGGATGACAATGGAATGACTACGGTACTGCCATATGTTTGCTATTTTAGGAATTAGTTTAAAATAACATCAACCAAACCTTTAGAGCATCTCTTAATCTAGTTTCTTTTTCATCCAATAAAGAAACGGAATTAGCTTATTCAAGTTGTGCTCTGTTTTAGATGCCGGGCCTGCCGCGCATGCCCCCGATGCCCTCAATGCCCCTTCCACCAGGGATGAACATGATGCAAGCCATGAACATGATTGGCGGCCCCCCGCCTATACACATGGGCATAGAGTCGTTGGGCATGATGCAGCATGACGACAGAGCCCCTCAAGTGAGTATACAGGATATTATACTGCATGTAAAACGTTATATTAGCGTTACTTAATCTTTCTTGTCTTGGGTACTCCACAGTAAATTAGTTAGGCTCTTATGCTTTCATCAAAAATATGTTCCTCCTTATGTAAAATTCTTCATTTTTATTGAAATGGGCATTATTACAACACATGACACTTTTTCTTTGTCAGTATATATTTTTTCGTCTGCCAGTATATAATGACATCAACTCAAAATGTATTTGAGGCTCTTAACATGTTTGAAATGGCATGAAATGTGGCACAAACATCATACTGTTCAGGCTCTAGGCGTAGGTTAAAGCTAAGAGATGCGAGTGGTGTGTTTTAGCCCAGAATCAGCAGAAATGGTTCACTTCTATTGTAACAGGAGATGAATTTAGATGTTAGACTGGGAAAGACAGTGCAGCAGAGTTTCATCGGTGACTGAAGTTTACGTTATTGAAACTGATTCTAGGGGGATTCTCGAGTGATGAATGAGCAGATGAAGGAACACGAGCTTCTAGAGCAGCAGAAACGGGTGAGAGATCTTTTTACTGGTTCTGAATTAACACCTGTTTTTGTTTTGAAGTTGATTTATTTTGTTGTTTACTCAATAATAGCTGTGTGATTGTCTGATTTGTAATACAATAATAAACTGTAAAATGTACATACTTTCAACTCATGTTCAGAAATCTCTCATCTGTTGCTGTATGTCATAATCACTCAGAAATACGGCCCATGACCTGTGATAACAAATGATTATCCGACATTATAAAACTACTGTTACCCTACAACTGAATTCATTAATACATATTTATCTGTCATTCTGGTGTGTAAACTACAGCCACTGTGACTGCAAAATGAAATGTTATACCTTGTATAATAACAGTTGCATTAAAAACTCTTGCTGTGTGGGGTCAGTCTAAAAACTTTACAACTTGCATGTGAACGGGTTAAAAGAACTGATTTGTGTAAATCAACCAAAGCTTCTAGCACTGCATTTTTCTTCCTGCCATTTAAACCAAAGCTGCTATTAAAATATCTCCATTTGGCACATTCATTTGGTATTTATTACACAGTCCTAATCATGATGTCATGTGTCCTTTTGCTGCTTATGTAAAATACCTTTTGGTTTGGTTGTACATCGCATTTTTCAGGCTGCGGTTCTACTGGAACATGAAAGGCAGCAGGAACTTGCTAAAATCCAGCAGGGGCCACCTGGCACTAGAGGGCCTGAACTGGGACCCCGACCCAACATCCTGCCCCCACTTCCCCCTCTCAGAGGTGAGAAACTCCAAAGCATTCATCCTTAGGCAAGGGACACCCCAAACTTACGGCAAAAAACTAGCATGGAGAAAAGACCACTGTGGCATAATTTCGTGTCGCCTGCATTGGGCAAAAAAAGTTGCATGTGAACACACCAGACAGACTACAGCTGATGGCCAATTAGTGTGTAAGCTCTGTGCTGATGTGAGGGTACGTAACTCTCCCACACCAGCAGGTGGCAGTAGTCTGTATTTGGCATCTAAATTTGAAAACCATACAAGCCTGAACTGTGAATATACAAAGCATGCAGCTGTACCATTGTTGACACTAGCTGCTCTCTTGCTGACAGGTTTATGTAGCTTTTTTCGATCTCTGTTGCACTGGTGTTGTCAGCCCTGTGACAAGAATGTCTGACAAGTGTCTGTGTGTTCTTCACTCTGTTGTTGGTTTGCTTTTGTCAGTTCTATTTTGTCATCTGCTCATTTGCTAAGCTGAACAGCCACTTTTTCTCACTGAGGAGCTCCACTGCCAAATAGACACAATTTGTCGAAATATAGCTGATGATGTCTGACTAGAGCAAGTGTGCAGAACACACAGACAAAAATAAAGTCAACCAACGCTTAAAAACCATCTGACATTGCCCAATGGCCGACAGTTGCTTTGGTGTCTCCCAGACTTTAGTTGGTGTTCAGCACTTAGGACTGTGAGAATATTTGACTCAAAGATGCACAGTTGTGCTGTTTTGTTAGCCAGATTGAAGAGCCTGATTGTCAGTCCAAGCAGTCATTGGCTTTTTGATTGATCAGTGACATTGTTTCTGTATTTAAGCTTATTTCTCTTCCTATAGTTGGTTCACAGAGTGGCCCACCCCCTCCAGGTATGTCTCAGGCAAGCAGTCAGAGGCAGAAAGTCCCACCCCCCCCAGGAGATGATGCCAGGGAGGTATGAAACACTGAAAGATTTGACACGCATTGTTTTGGACCTACAAACCCTTGCTTATCACAGATTGACATGTATTTGGCAGATGTTTCACTGTGTGTGTATGTGTTTAGGTGTGGCAGGGTGAAGATCTTGGAATCGGGCCAAAGATCCCTCAGGTTCTGGAGAAGATTCTGCAGCTGAAGGAAATGAGACAGGAACAGCTCAGCACTGCTCCTACAGGTGCCATTGAGAAACTGATTGCTTTTTGACCTGCAGGTCATGTTTGAATGATCATATTCATGAGATAAGCACACAATTATGTCATTGGGGAAACATGTCAGTGTTGACTCTGTTAGTTTGTGCACAATTTACATAGTGATCGACTGTTACGTTTTTGTAATGGTCTATACCGATATCTAGAGAACAGAATGTCTTATTTAATGCTGAGACAAGTTATTACACAATATCCACAACAAATGTCAAGTTTTTTATTTTTTAAAGTTTTTATTTAGATTTTAGGACTAATGTAACAGCAGTTCTTTTATTGTAGATGACACTATTATCAGCTGATGTACACTCCAAATAAGACACTGTCTGTAATTTTGTACTGTATACTGTGAATGAGGAATGGTGGATTTTTCTGGAAAGTTCTATTAATTTGGAAGCTTTGAAATGACTTTTGCAATAATTCCATTGCTCATCATTCTTTAGTGTAAAATAAGTGACACTTTCTTTTGCTACTTTTTGTGATATACTGGCCCTATAAAGACAATTTTAACAGGCATGTCAAGATGCAGTTTAGATCTTATAACATTTAGTTAAGACGTTTCAGGAAGTCTTGAAGGCAATATTCCTCAGCTAATCAGAATAATTATGATAGTTTGTTTAACTGTTCCTTCAACTGTTTTTCTCTATCTTCAGAGGAGGACGATGATGATGAGAGAGACATGAGGAATTCTGCTCTTGTATACTCAGATGAGCTTGAAGAAAATGCTCTTTCTAAAAAAGACGTAAGATTCATCTCACGATTAGTGTTTGAATGAGCATATGCAAGGGTAATGTTAGAAATTCAGTGTAAGCTCTAATTCACACTTTAAAAATTGCCTCAAGTACTCCATATGTTTGTCATGAGGAATTGTTGCATTGTCCAGAGTTATTCTGCAGAATCTAAAAGAACATTGAATTAGACCCTTTACACACCTGCAGTGTTTCTGATTTTTGCTGTTTATTCCAATGCTTGCAGTCAGAGGTAAATAAACTGAGTTTACTGAATATTTTCCCGCTTCCCGCAGAAGAACCGCAAGCGCAGAAACAGAAAGAAGAACAAGAAGAAACGAGAGCAGGAAAAGAAACAGGAGGATGACAAGAAGAAAGAAGAGAACCAAGAGCCGGAGGTGGAGATCGAATATGTCACGGAGGACGTAGAGATCTATGACCCAAACTACATTTTTTTCAAGAGGATCTTTGAGGCGTTCAAGGTCAGAAGCTGATTAGTGGATGCAGTGGGTTAACAAGAACTTCAGGTTGTTTCATAAAAGGATATCAGACCCTCTAACAAAGTATAATAAAAAAAAAAAACATTGATCTGCTTGCATAGGGAACATTTTAAGGCATTTATAGAAGTTATTTATATGCGTAGAAATGTATTCTTGGTGAAGAAGTCAATTGCATAATGCACTCCAACGAGTTTGGTGCAAAAAAATAAAATCAAAAGACATGAAAGAAATGATGTTCAGGAAGGTATGTTCCTAGTAATCTTTGTGAGAGAGAATCAGTGGAAAGGAAAATAGACAATAAATGTAATAAAAAGGCTTGTTTTATTAAGCAGAATAAAGCTTATATGGTGTTGGATACATACATTACAATTTAGATCTTTGGATCAGATGCATAATCAACAGTCATTCATCAATATTCAAATATCCAGCTGTTTCTTTTACCTACACATGCATTTTAAACACTGGCATTGTAGTTTTGTGATGATGTCTCGTGATATATGATAGGTTCTGATCTGATTGGCTTTTATTGATGTCATATTCTATCACAGCTGACAGATGATGTGAAAAAGGAGAAAGAAAAGGAGCCAGAGAAGCCTGAAAAGCCTGAAATAATTTCCTTTAAAAAGAAGGGATTTGAGCTGGAGAAGAAAGATAGTGATGACAGTGACGAGGTAAACTGAAGCCCATGAGAAGCTCTTATTGTCTTCTTGTAATGTTGTTCTTGTCTGACCCCTTCACTTCCTGTTTGACAGGAAACCAAGAAGGACATTCCCAAGATGTCCAAGAAGAAACTGAGGAGAATAAACAGACTGACAGTGGCAGAGCTCAAACAGGTGACACTGCCAACAGACTTAGATTTCTCCTAGCAAGTTATACTAGCAAAGTCAACTAATAGTTTTAGCATCTTTACAATTTACTGGCAGTAAAATAACTAGGTTTGTCTATCTTTAGAGAAACACCAGTGCCAAAGAATAGTGTTGAATTTTAGATAATCTTTGAGTTTAGGCTTTGCTTCTGTGTATATAAAATGCTGCATCAGTACAGCTGTCAGAATTCATTAATTTCAGTTAAGATTGCATGCCAATCAGAGATTCACAAACTTTATTCTTAACCTACCATTTTTTATAATAAGTTAGATTTTAAATAGTCTGACTATTAAGTGGTTTGCGTAAAATTAATTGCAGAAAATTGTGGAAAGTAATATCAATACAGTCACCCTCGTGACCTTTGACCTCTCTTTTCCTGTCAGTTGGTGGCCCGTCCTGATGTGGTGGAGATGCACGATGTGACTGCACAGGAACCCAAACTGTTGGTTCACCTGAAGGCCACCAGGAACACGGTGCCTGTGCCGCGTCACTGGTGCTTCAAGCGAAAGTATCTGCAGGGCAAGAGAGGCATAGAGAAACCACCGTTCCAACTGCCCGAGTTCATCAAGAGAACTGGTATTCAGGAGATGAGAGAGGCCCTGCAGGAGAAGGTACTGGAACATTTGCAGAACACAAATGGTCTTTATTGAGGGCATTTGTACAGAAGAAAGAGTTCAGGCATGCCCAGGGTGAAGAGTTTATAAAACCACCCATCTGTTGTGATCATACAGTAATGGTGGCTTCTAATTTATATGGCAAATAAACAACCCCTGCACACCTGAATGGTTTCGAACAAGTGTGTGGGACACAGTCACACTCATACCAGTAATGCTTAATGCTAGCATATAAGGTCACATTACTACCTTAATGTTTTTCAATTAAAGAAAGGTAATGGACAGTTTAAGGACAACACACATGTTTTGATTTTGTCTGCTTGTTGGATTTGTGATGGTATGTGGAGGGTACCCTGAGGGTATCCTGCCTAAGGATAGTTATGTAAGATAGTAAAGTTTGAGGACAAACTTAGCATGATGTTAGCATGTTTAATGTTTTAATGTTAGAATGCTTCGGTATGATGCTTTTTTTTTTTTGGTGGTTGGTCACCTGACTCCAGTCTTCCCAACCAGTCTTCCTTTAATAAAAGTGAATGGGAAACTGGGCCTCTTTGGGAACTTTTGTAGCAGGCTTCCTAAGTATGATCCATTAGAAAGGCTATAACAACCCAGGTGGGGACACCCTAAAGGTCTGTGAAACATTTGGTAGGTGTAACTCAAGCTGTAGGTGTTACAGTCAGAAAATTGGTGTATCAAAGAATAATAAGATTTATAGGGAACATAGTATGATGCTAGCATGAGTTAGTGTGATGTTAGCATTGTGTTAGCATGATAAATATACTAAAATATGGCTTATCGATGATTTGTTGAGGTTGCTAGGGTGTGGATAGGAAGTTGCCAGGGCAATACCTAAAGTCCACTGACATGTACAATGTCATGATGTTGGAATATGGCTTATTTATTTTTATTACATGGTTACTAGTGTACTGAACATAGTTGCTAGATTGTAGCTAGACAGTTAACAGGGTAAAACTAATAAATGGGTGTGTGTCTGAGTCAAAAGAGCCCACTCACATGTCTCTATGATGTTCTGGTGCTGAGATACGGCTTATGTTGGTTGCCAGAGCATGGCTGAACAGTTTCCATGGTGATATGTAAAGACTGATTGTCTGTGTTGAAGAGACGACTCACTTGTTAATGTTCTGATGCCTCTCACTTTTATCAGTAAAAGTCAATGCTTTGGTTGCTAGGGTACTGTAACTGGTTGCTAGGGCATGGCTGTGAAGTTAAAATGTCACCATTTATTGTTGCTGCTTGCTGAGCCGAACGACATGAGCCCACCCCCAAGTTTGAACACGGCTCAAAGGCACGTGGTCTGTGGCTGCACCAGGAAGTAACTGTCAGGTGACAGCTAGGTGTTCATTCCAGAGAAACCAGAGAAAGTGTAGATACAAACCATAAACATGCTTATCACCTCAATCACTGTCACTCTGATTCATATAGCTTCTTCAAATATAAAGAGTATAAAATAAGCATTAWATAAACATTTTGATTTTACATATTATATTATTACACATACAAATATAATACTTAAACATGTATTATGGATATTATAGTCTAAAATGTAACATTTATTTTCTGTCTTGAATGTGCTGTAACATATTTCATTTGGCTGTAATGTCCTGTCAGTTAAACTGTACATATGAGGTCACACTGGAGCGAGTTATTTAAAACTCTGATGTTCTGCATTGAGGTTTGTCCCAGTGCTGTCAGGTTTACTGACATTTTCTCTTGTAGGAAGATGCAAAAACCATGAAGACCAAAATGAGGGAGAAAGTTCGTCCCAAGATGGGGAAGATCGACATTGACTACCAGAAGCTACACGATGCCTTCTTCAAATGGCAGATCAAACCAAAGCTCACGATACACGGTGACCTGTATTATGAGGTAAGTGTTCAGCACCATGATTAACTTGACCACTATAAAGATCTTAACATCACGTCTTAGTGGAAATGGTTTTTAATGAAGCAAGTCTTCAGTCAGTAGAACGTTAAATATATTGGACAAAAGATGTTATGTAAGGTTTTTTAACTTTGTTTTGACCTGTTTTTCATCTTGGGAATAGCCTTGGGTGAAATAATGCACCCTGATAAATTACTTGTTTTGCATTAGCAGTGGACAAACTACTCAGGAAAGCATAAATTGTTCAAATTAAATATGGTAAAATTTGGCATTTTATTTTACTTGTGCTATTCCTCAGCCTTGTTTTCTTTAGAGTCGTATTAGATATGCCACGTCTTCTGGCTATGGTCATGTAACTTTAGTCATTGTTTATTTGTTTGTCAGGGTAAAGAGTTTGAAACCCGGCTAAAGGAGAAGAAACCTGGTGATCTTTCAGATGAGCTCAGAATCGCTCTGGGGATGCCCACAGGACCCGTGAGTGATCTGCTTGTTTGTCTTTACAATGAAACTGCAAGTTAAATATTTAATAAACTATGAAGTCATTTTAACAGTGCTATTAAATTACTGTTTGTTTCATTCCACAGAACTCTCATAAAGTTCCTCCACCATGGCTTATTGCCATGCAGAGATACGGACCCCCACCCTCCTACCCCAACCTGAAGATCCCCGGCCTTAATGCCCCCATCCCAGAGGTCAGACACCCACACAAATCTTTACCAATGTTGGGAAAACAATAATTAAAATAAAAGCTGCAAGCAGTGTTGATTGGGCCCTCGTCCCTGTGCCACCTCCACCTCGTGACTCTCTTCTTTTTTCTGACCAAATATAAAGCGACTTGGGTAAATTTAAACAGACTCTTTAAACTGTTTTAAATGACACTTTCCAGTTGGTGCCTTTCTGACTGTTACTTAAAATAGCCACCATCAGTCCCTAGGACCAAACATACAGCTCAAATCGGAATAAAATCACTAATCTGAGGCAGCAGGTAATAAACCCGTTCCTGTATCAATTTTTGCTATTAATTTATAGCCTCGACATGGCAACATTGTTCAAGATATCAAAAATCCTTTCACACTTTTTGTATCGTCAATGTCTTGGCATAGTAATGGCCAAATTTGGTGACAATTCTATAAAACCCCTAAGAGGAGTATTTAAGAATTCAGAGCGTGGAATTGACCAAATATCCATATACAATCCAAAATGGCCGACTTTCTGTTGAGTGAAGCTAATGAATGTAATTGTGAACGGTGCTACCGGGCCCCCTCACGTGCCAGACTTTACCCAGGCCTAACAGCTGTCGACTCTGATGTGAGTTTTTGAGCATGCTAAAGGGCCCCAAACCCCTAAAATAAATAAGAATATAATAAAAATCCTAAGGAAAAATATAGCTGCAAACAGTGATGATGGGCCCAGTGTTGGTGTCTTTGCCACCTGGTGCTTTTTAGAAAATTATGCATGGTTGTCACATGCATTTAATTCTGAAAAATAACTGATTTTAAAGTCTGTTCTGAGTCTTTTATAAGTGACACTTTCTGCTGCCAGTTGTTGGCACTATAACTGTAATTTACAATAGCAACATTATTGTGATCAGCTCACATTACCAGACATTTTATTTTAGTGTACACTAATTTAGTGTAGATCTTTCAGTGCACGCAGAAGGTATGAGACACTTCCTGTTGCATTGATTGCCATAAATTGTTTTGCCATGGCAACACTGTTCAAGATGTTTAGCATTTTCAATATCAGTTTAGCATTTTCTATATTAAATATTAGGTGACTTTATACTTGTATTTAAAATTACTCTTTTAAACACTGTTTTCAGTGGCCTGCTACCCTCTGCCAGTTGGTTGCGCTATGACTGTGACTCACAAGAGTCATATTAATGTCATCAGCCCACCACAAACACATTTTCCAAGTTTATTGATATTGTCAGTGCATTCTGTAGATATTAGCAAATTCCTGTTTCCAGTTTTTAAAAAAATTAATTTTAATAATTTTACGGCCAGTTCTTTGGTCCTAATGAGTCCCTTTTTTACATTTAGGCTACAGTTTTAATGTTGCCATCACTGCTATGTTATGGGAGAGGGCAAGATCTTCAAATGTCAATGAATAACTTTTCCCCCAACCCAGACAAAGACTTCAGGCTGTATGACTGTAATAGTGATATAAAGATACTGACACTTAAGATCTGTTTGTCAGGGCTGTTCATTTGGGTATCATGCGGGCGGCTGGGGCAAACCCCCCGTGGATGAGACAGGAAAACCTCTGTATGGAGATGTGTTCGGAACCAACGCAGTGGACTTTCAGGTGAGGATACATGCTATATTATTGAAATGTTATATGCATATTGCATAATTAAAGTAATTTTGGTTGATTCAGATGATCTGCTGTCAGATGTTGTAGTAATGCTGTAGTAAAGCATACATAAACTTTTTGGCAATAATCTTTAGTTTTTGAGTATTTTTCCTATAATTTGATTTAACAAATGTAAAGCATTGTCATATTGTACTACTATAACTATCTAATATCACAACAATAACTGTCTAAATATCACAGTTGTCTTTAATATTATGCAGCCTTAATCAGCCGCTAAAACCTTAAGTTCATCTTAGCATATAACTTCACATCCTAATAGTTACTTATGTTGTTGTTTCTTTTGATTTGTCTGTCAGGCCAAAGGTGAGGAGGAGGAAGTGGATCGAACCCCATGGGGCGAGTTAGAGCCGTCTGATGAAGAGTCGTCTGAGGAGGAGGAGGAGGAAGGGGAGAGCGACGAGGAGAAACCAGATGAAACTGGTTTCTTTACACCTGCAGACAGGTGCTCATTTATCTGACCTCACTTCCTGCTGTGTGAGGAAAACATCTCCACATGAGACGTTATTCTACATGAATAAAACATCTCAGACTGCAGCACTGATTCTCTTTACAGTGTTATTAATAGTGTGTTCAGAATAACAACGCTGACAGAAGTCTTTTTTTCTGACAGCGGGTTTATCACTCCCAGTGGATTCTCCTCTGTTCCTGCTGGCATGGAAACTCCGGAGCTCATAGAGCTTAGGAAAAAGAAGATCGAAGAGGCCATGGACGGGTGTGTATGCATGTATTAAAGGAATAGTTCCTGTCAAGTCAGAAATATGGAGGTAGTTGGTAAAAGTACTGGGCTGCTGGCTGAAATGTTGTAGGTTTGACATACAAATACTCACCTACAACTGGTGATTCGTGAACTATCATCAGGTTACTTAAGAGATGCTAAACATGTTAAGAAATGAAAGCATCAGTTTAATGAGTGTTAATACATCTGTTGTTTGTATGGTCAGAAACGAGACGCCTCAGCTGTTCACAGTGCTGCCGGAGAGGAGAACAGGACCGGTGGGATCTGCTATGATGGCCTCCACACATATCTACGACATGTCTGCGGTGCGTTTGTGTGTGTGTGTGTGTGTGTGTGTGTGTGTGTGTGTGTGTGTGTGAGGGAGTAACTGTTGAAATGAGTTTGTATCATGTTTTTGGAGGGCTGTCAAAATGGCGGAAAAAGTAAATTTTAATTTTGTACTTAAATACACCAGTACAGCAACCACCTCTAGAAAAACACATCAGATACATTCAGCCTGTGTCCTAACATGCCCAAAATTCAAACAGTTTTTGCATTCAAATGTTTATTTTTGTTGTTAAATTCCTTCAATTCTAAATTGAAATTTTATGTTGGCAGCATTATGACCTGGCGGCTTTTTTATAATATGCATCATTCCAACAATGCAGTGGATTTTTATATATGCCTCAAAAGTTATTTCAGAAAAACTTATGATTGGAAGAAAGTTGATGATAGATGCTTGATAAGTTCTAACAAAATCATGTGATCAATGATGTGTGAAGTTTGGTTTTACAGACAGCACATGAGGCTTCATTCTCTGATTCACCTTCCTGGGTTGTATAGTGAGAGTTTAGTACAGTTTGTTGTGAGACTTTGTCATGGAACCTGTTGCAAAGAGAGGGTGTTCTGAAATGTGGGAACACTATCGTTTGATTTGTCGTTTGACATGAAGCCTAATTTATTAAATCTTCCAAATGCATAAATGTAATATAAATGTAAATCATACTTCTTACAGTTATGCAATTACCCGGCGTTAGAAAAAGATTTTAGTGGATCCTAAACTACTTCATAATAACTGCTGAAATAAATTGTGATAGGCGACTGTTTTATCTTCATATTTCATATCATGGCTTATAATAATAACAACAATAATAATAATAATACTTCATCCATGTTGAGGCATTGTTGTGCATGACAGCGTCAGATCCTCCGATTCAAGTTTTAGCCAACAGCCAGAGTAAAAGTGTTCTCTTATTCAGTTCATTTACAAGCATGAGAAATTCAGTGCAAGGAAACAGATTGTTGTTTTGCGTTGGTCATTTTGTGACAGTGCTTTCCCTCACGTTCACCAGCAGAGGCCCTCGACGAGCTTTTATTTGAAAAGCTTTGAGTAATAAACCTTTTTTGTATGCATACATATGTACGTGCATTCGGACCACATATACAATAATATGTCCTGCTTGTCACTATATATTTGCGTACTTTTGCACAGTGTTGATGAATCGTGTGGCTTTGGCGAGCTCTGAAGGGAGGGAGTGTTAATGTGCATTTTTAAGATGGACATATTCAGTTTTTATCACAGGAAGGGGCAAAAATGAACAATTTTACACATTAAGATGTAAATAACACACCCCATCAGATGAGCAGCAACAACTTTATTTCCTTCCTGTTAGGCGTGATGACATTTCTTGCTATTGTGTAAATCTGGTTATAAACCAGACATTTTAAGTGCCTGAGCATGAGCAGAGCTTTCTAAAAGTACGTTTAACCCTTTTATAAAAATACTCCAGCATGAACACAAGCATATTCATTTCAGTTTAAGAAATACTGCACAAGATGACTGATGGTATATTAAATGGTGTGTGGCCTAAATTATTTGCATCTTTGCATTTCCAGCATGTAGATATAAAAATGTATTGCACTTAAAAGACACTTGATACAGTGGATCCATTACAGGTGTTGATAAATGCATGATGTGGCAAACATGAGATTTCATGAAAGCATTCCACCCGCAGTGGTTTGTGTAGGCACCGTAGAACGCAAGTGTTTCTGCTCGTATCCCAGAGTTCTCTCTGTTAGATCTGATTTAAATATGCTGAGGGAGACAACCTTTACATGCCTCCAATAACAGAATGCTGGATTCACACCTGTCTCCATCACCATCTGTCTCACATCACTTAAAGCCTGCATGTCATTTGACTCCATCTACATGAGACTCCTCTGCATTTAAAATGACTGCAAAGAGAAACGAGAGCGACCAGTAACTCTACAATACGTTACCGTTTGCTCTTTTGCAATTTCTCCCATTTCCTCAATATCTTCCTCATTTCTCGCCCAGGCTGCGGCAGCTGCGCGTAAGGTGAGCGCAACCACAGGGCTGGGTGGAGACTCCCAGGGTGTGGAAGTGGCTCTAGCTCCAGAGGAGCTGGAGTTGGACCCCATGGCCATGACGCAGAAGTATGAGGAGCACGTCAGAGAGCAGCAGGCCCAAGTAGAGAAAGAAGATTTCAGCGATATGGTGGCCGAACACGCAGCCAAACAAAAGGTGAGCCGAGTCTTATGCTTTCTGATTGGAGGATCTCAAAAATGTTGGTCCAGTAAATAATACTGAGGTTTATTTTTTCTAAACAACAGTTAAAGATGTAATATGACCTAGTCAGACATGTTCTGATTAGTGATGAAGTTGCAAGCATGAAACTAAAGAGGATGAAAAGAAAATATAGTTTCAGTTAGAAGTACTTTAAATGTTGAAATTACACCTTGATAACGTTCCAAAAACAATATAATTAATTTAACTTTAACTCCACAAAATCATTTGTATTTTCCAGCACATTATAGTGTCACTTGAGCTAAAAAAATGCCTAAAAAAATTTCTTCTTGTCTCCTCTTTCTCCACTAAAACCCTCACAGCAAAAGAAACGCAAAGCACAGCCACAGGACACGCGTGCTGGAGCAAAGAAATACAAGGAGTTCAAGTTTTAGCCTCACAGGGAGCTGTGAAGACCACCCATATTCATCCGTCATTTTTGTCATTCCTTTTAATTGATTAAATCTTTAGAATCACCCTCGTGTTTGTAACTCTTACAGTGAGCTGATGTTTTCATTTATGGTTAGTATGTTTGTAAATAAAATGTTTTCATGAACATTTCATCTAAATTTGTTGCAACAAATTATTAAAACCAACTCAGTAACTGAGCAGTTTTGGGGGACTTTTGGAATTGTCAAACAGAAAACCACTTCAAACTAATTGTAAACTAATTTTGTGCGTGCGTGCGTGCGTGCGTGCGTGCGTGCGTGCGTGCGTGCGTGCGTATACAGTAAGTTTAGAAAGTATTAAGACTCATTTCATAATCATTTAAATTAAGTTTTCCCCTTATTGTGCACTCTGTACCCCATAATGACAAAATAATGAAAAAAATTTTAGAAATTCTGTAAGTTTATTAAAAAGAAAAAACTGCTGTCACATTTACATAAGTATTCAGACCCTTTACTCAGTACTTGATGAAAGCCCCTTAGTCAGCAATTATAATCACTTTAGGCATTCACACAGTTGTCCCTAAACAACTCCTATGTCATCTAGGCTGTGGTCATTGTCATGTTGAAAGGTGAACCTTTGGCCCAGAGTCCTGAGTGTTGTGGAACAGGTTTTCATTATGGATCTTACTTTGCTCCTGATCAGTCTTCCAGTCACTGCTGAAAAACGCTCATATGGTACAATGTGCTTCACTGTTGGGATGGTATTGGGCAGGTGATGAGCAGTGGCTGACAGTTCAATTTTGGTTTCATCAGACCAGAGAATCTTGTTTCTGTTGAGAGAACAGAATCTTTCAGGTTTTGCAAACTCAAAGCAGGCTTGCACTGAAGTGAGGCTTATGTCTGGCCACTCTGCCATCAAGCCCAGATCAGTGGAGTTCTTGTGGAAATTTGTCTCATCTCCACAAAGAATCTCTGGAGCTCAGTCAGAGTGACCATCGGGTTCTCTTATTAAGGTCCTTCTCCTGTAATTGCTCAGTTTGGCTAGATGACCAGCCCTTGAAAGAGTCCTGGTTGTGCAAATGTGGTGCTTGCAAGGTCACTGTACTCTTGGGAATTTTCAGTGCAGCAGACTTTTTTGTAGACTTCCCCAGATATGTTCCTTAGAACAATCCTGTTTCTGAGCTCTGCAGGCAGTTCCTTTGATGTCATGGCTTGATATTTCACGTCCAATTAGTTTGATCAATTTTAATCAAGGTGTAGAAACATCTCCACAAGAACTTCCACCAAATAAAGTTGGTGAACCTTAGAATCTCAAATTGCTATTTACAATCTGATGAACCTCCAACTGATTCCTTGGACCAAGATCAACCAACACCACCACCTACAGTAAAGAACAAGAGATCAACTTACCTGCTGATGGACAAGTTCTTGCTTTCATGTCATCAGCTGAAAGTGACCAAGAGGTTCAGAAACAGTACATTTACCAGCTGCCTAGAAGGGAATGATACCCATCAAGGGTACTTACCCATGATTAACTTGGTGCACCTACTTATGTCAAGCAACAAAATGGGATCTGGCAGACATGCAACAGAACTTACCATGTGTGTCTGCACACGCCATACTTTTACCAGTTGTGTTTTGTTTATGGAGTGCACTAAATGCATTTTGTGCATTTGTTGCAACTTGCAATAAGATTGCATTTTAAACTGTTAGTTTTGAGCTTTGAGGACTGTTTATGAACTGTTTATCTTAGGAATATTGTCTTTAGCAGTCATTGAACTTATAAATGTTGAGAAACTATAGACTGCTTACAGACAGTAGTCTTAAGGCTGCTGAACTCTGAGATGCACTTGGGCAGTTTGCAGTGGGGAAACATTGAGTGGAATTTTCTATTAATCTTTCCCCAGGTATAAAGTTTTATTATTTGTTAATACTGTTAAATAATGTTGCCTATAGTGTTTAATATAATTTGTAAATGTGATATTGAATAAGTGTTGATAGAGATGTTTAGTGCAGGATGAGTTAGCTCAGAGCTCTCATTTGAAACACCCAAGCCTAAAACATTAATGGTGTGAGGCCTATGGTTTTACTCTCTAACATTTAGAGTTACGTATTTGTATATGTTTAATGCTGATTATACTACTTAAATGTAGATATAAGGATTATATATAATATATAATAAGGTATATATAGAACAAAGGATCACCTTCCAGCACTGGTAAAACTTTTCACAATTGAAAAAGTTGGAAACTGACATCTCAACAGTAAAGGCATTATGAAGCATGCTAAGAAAGTACGCTAGAGTTTGTCAAGTAAAAGTAATTCTAAATATGTAAGCAAAGCAGTCTTTCAGTCAATTTAACTGAGTTGTTTAGAGGCCTATAAACAAGCTGTAATGCTATGATGAGCACCAGGCATGGAAAATAGTGCACAGCAGGTATGCGTGGTACGAAGACAATGTTTGGGAAGTTAGAGTTAAATTTGCTGCCAATTAAATTACAGAACAAGCATTGAAACAATATTCCATTCATTATATTAGAAAAGCACTAACCAGGGCTGTTTCACATTTGATGGTGGTGTATGGAATGGAATGCTACCAAACTGGAGTACACATAAAATACAGCATGCTGTCGAAACAAAGAATCTGAAACATTCATTATGCAGTGATAAACATTTCAAACTGTAGTATGTTACACTAATGTCACATGACTTCACAGCAACAAGTGTCTACATAACATTGCATTGTGGGATGTGGTATTCTACACACTGTACTTCTAGCTGTATACTGCACATGATGTCAGATGTAGCATGTCATCTGGGAATTCCACATGTGCCCTGTATTTACTGTATGCTGCATACTTGCAGAAAAACTATATGTAGTGTGGTATTATATCATTGTTATTCCAAACATAATCAATGACACCCAATCACTTAAAAATGGAAGTCTTTATAAACAAACACTAACTGTATAACTGGAAAGTCAGACTTTCATACTGATATGAATTCCAGTATCCTAAACAGAGAACATGAAGGTGGCAGTTGTGGCCTACTGGTTAGAGAGGTTGACTTGTAACCAGAAGGTTGCTTGTTTGATTCCCAATAGTGGCAGTGACCTTGCCCTTGAGCAAGGCACCTTATCTTCAATTGCTCCCTGGATGCCGCACTGCCCTGTGTGTGTTCACTACACACAGTGTGTGTGTGTGTGTGTGTGTTCACTACTCACTGCTCTAATGTATGTACTCTAATTGGATGAGTTACATGCAGAGGACAGATTTCAAGTATAGGTCACCTCATAACTTTCACTTTAATGAACCCTGAAAGTGGTTGACAAAATAATTTCAGATAATTACTAGTAGTATTAACCTTTATAACACAAAGGTCATTTTTAATTGACCTCCACATTCTTCTGTCCTGATGATGTGTATGTGTATATTGGTCCAGGAGAGGATCATTGTTAAGACCTGTCATATCTAACCTAATCATAATAATGTGCTTCACTGCTGGGATGGTATTGGGCAGGTGATGAGCAGTGGCTGACAGTTCAATTTTGGTTTCATCAGTCCAGAGAATCTTATTTCTGTTGAGAGTCCTTCAGGTGCTTTTTCTTATCTAATCCAAGCTCATTATAATGTGGCTGACATGAACAGGACCAGCGTAACAAAGTCATAATGTTTGAGTATTTCTGTGAACTTTATTCGACCTTGTATGCAGATTGTGAATACTTTGTCATAATTATAATTACATTATAGCAAAAACAACTTCATTGTTTCCCGAATTTTAGCGCCTCGCTCTGGGCTGACACATTTCTTGATGTTATTTTCCTATATTTATGGCCACTTTTAACCCTGGCTTTAGCAATGTTTCATACATCTGAAAGTGTGTTATACTCTGATTTGGACTGCCAAAGGTAGTGTGAATTATTTAAGGGAAAGTGTGAACAGGGTAAACAAGGATTATGTTTAAAATGACGCTGGGTAAAAATTTCATGAAAAACTACACTATACAATTTAGTAGTTTTAAAATTTATAGTAATTTTAGTAATATTATTTGCAGGGAAGAGAGACTATTTTATTGCACTGCATGTTTATTTTCATGTTTCGCACTATAGTTTTGTAGAATTCTGTTCACAATGTATTTGGCTTCAAAAATGTCCAAATAATAATGTGTTTAAAAGCCGAAAGAAGTCGATCCATTTCTTTGTCGATCCATTTCTTCAACATTTAAATGTAACTGTTTCTTATTGTTGTCATTGTAAATATTTACTCTCCCATGAATCAGAGATTGTAGGTCACATTTAGCGGACACACATCTTGACTGTTTTAACTTTGAAAAACATTTCAAAACACTTAGCAATGGGATTATTTTATGAAGTGATAAGCAGTGGGTTTATTAGTTTGGACATTAACAGACTTGCTATCCAGTGTTTGTTATTCTTGTCAACTCCTCAACCTGCTTCTCTAGGTGTTTAACATGTAAAAAAAATGAGAAAACATTATATTGTGCAGTTTTCTTCTTGAACAATGAGGTGAGTTACTGTTTACTGATTATTCTCGATGCAGCAGAATGACCTACAGTGGTGACATTTTTATAATCCTAACAAAAAAACAAGATACTGCTCTAAACTCACTGTCACAAAGGCAGCACCATCCTCCTAATATCATGGACAAAACATTTACCCAGAAATCAACAGGGCGTGACATCAGCTTTCTATAAGCCCAGACAGCAAATTGACATGAATTCTATGATTTTAATGATTTTATTGATAACTTTGATGTCAGTTTGGTATCTTGGAAGTATTCTCGGAGTTTTTTTTGTCATCTTTGAAACCTTATTAAGTTTAACAAGTGTAATTATGACTGGATAAAATATTATGTGAGACACAGGGGATTTCCCAAAGTCGTGTGACGTCACAAAGACAAACGAATGCGGACAATTCAAATGCGATATTTCATTAGCGACAAATCGCAATTTTTGTACAGAACAAAACAAACAAACATGATTTTTTAAAATAGCTTAAGAAAAAATAAAGTATGGCTTATAGATCCTTTGTTGGCAACTATATTTAAAATATAGCAGGCAGTTTGTTTATATTGTTTATATTTATACGCTATGTCTTGTTATACGGTAGTTTGCGTACCGTAAACTACGNTCTCACTCTCTCTGTGTCTCTCTCTCTCTCTCGCTCTCTCTCTCTGTCTATCTCTCTCTCTCTCTCTCTCTCACTCTCTCTGTGTCTCTCTCTCTCTCTTTCTGGGCTGGGTTTAGTGTCTACGTCTTTCACAAAGGCGTTCCTAGTCGGCTGTTGCGTTACTCTGCAAGGCACAAAATAAATTTCCGCTTCCTATAGCGATAAACAACTAACGCAAGTTCAGAAAACATTTGCGGCGAGTTGTTCAGTAACTGCGGATTTAACTGCGCCGCAAGATTGTTACATTCGAGCCGGACGAAGCTCGATCCTGGACGGATGATTCTCGTGCAGTAGGCGGATCTGCGCTTTAAAAACTCGACGTTTTATTTGGCTTTTCTTTAACTGTTTTTAAACATAAGGTACCTCCAGTATGTCGGAGCGGGGAGGGCTCCCGAGGACTGGAGGCGTACCGTCTCCGCAACCCTCCAAACCGGTGGCGATCACTTCCAATCGCCCGGTGCATATGAACCTGTACGCCACATGGGAGGTGGACCGATCGTCCCCGAGCTGCGTGCCGAGGTGAGTGCCGAGCTGCGGGCAGGGAAGCGTACCGCCGGATAATGCACTGCACTCGCGTTTGGGCTCTCAAGGTTTAGGTTTTATTTAGCAGTGCACACGAGTAACGCAGAGGTTAACGCTGAGGAAATTGTTACTGCTAACTAGATAAAGTAAATTGAGAAAATGAGCGCAGTTGTATTTTAGCACGATCTGATGCGGTTTGCAGTCGAGGTATGAAGAATGTTCTGTGGGTTGTGATCAAGACAGACAGTTTATTTGACCAGTTTATGCATGACAAAATCCTGGAGCGAGTTGTTTAACATGCATTATATTCCAGTCTGGCATTTGTCTAAATATTGGTTTGGGTTGTTGCCATCGTAATTATGGACAAACTTTATGTTGCTTTCAAGCCTGGCCTGAAAAGTGTGTAATGCTTTAAAACACTTTAGGGACCGATCGTCAGACCGACTTTAGGTCAGACATCTCTAGCATGATGGTAACATGTTTTAGTATGTTGTTAACGTTTTAACATAATCTAGTATAATGTGAGCATGTTTTAGTATAATGCTAAAATGTTTTTATATGAAGCTAACACATTTTAACATGAAGTCAACATATTTTAACATTAATTAGTATGATAAAAGCACATTTTAGCATGAAACTAAAGCATTTTAACATAATGCTAACACGTTTAAACATCGTTGAAACGTTTTATTATGATGTGGGCAGTTGTGGATCTACTGGTTCGTGAGTCTTGTAATCAGAAGGTTGCTGGTTCGAATCCAGTGCCAGCAGGTTGCAACAAAAGTGCCCTTGAGCTAGACACCCAATCCCTGATTGCTCCTCCAGCGTGTGTGTGTGTGTGTGTGTGTGTGTGTGTGTGTGTGTGTGTGTGTGTGTGTGTGTGTGTGTTCGTTCACTCCTCAACAGTGATGGGTTAAATGTGGAGGTCACATTTTGGGAATGGATACCATACCTAACAAAATGTCACTTTCATTGTGACATGTTTTAACATTAATCTAGCATGATTTAGCATGATAGCTACACTAAAATGTGGCATATTTAAAATGTTATGCAGTTGCCAGGGCAATACCTAAAGCCCACTGACAGCCCAAGTCAAATAAACCCACTCACATGTCTCTGTAATGTGCTAATGCCGAGATATGACTTATTCTTTTAATTACATGGTTGCTTGGGGTATCGTAAATGGTTGCTAGCTTGTAGCTAGACAGTTAACAGGGTATAACCTAAATCAAAAGAGCTAACTCCCATGTCTCTATGATGTTTTGGTGCTGAGGTATAGCTAATTCATATTGGTTGCTAGGGTGCTCTAAATGGTTGCTAGGACATGGCTGGACTGTTTTCCTGGTGATAATTAAAGACATTTTAATTATCTGATTGCCAGTCTGAGTCAAAAAAGCCTATTTGTCCAGCTATTTTATTGATGCCTCATCTTTATTAATAGAGGTCAATGGGGTGGTTTCTAGGGTACTGTAACTGGTTGTTAGGGTGTGGCTATGATGTTGAAATGTTACCATTTGTTGCTGCTTGATAAGCTATGTGGTATGAGCCCACCCCCAAGTCTCTATAACATTCTGATGGAGAGCTGTGACATCACAGATATTTGCCCAATGTTAAGCCTATGGGATTTTTTTCAATGGAAGTCTACAGGGCAGTTGCTAGGGTACTGTAACTGGTTGCTAGGGGCTGGCTATAAAGCTGTAATGTCATTATTTGTTGTTGCTTGCTAAGTTAAGTGATATGAGTCCATCACAAGCGATTTTCACTTGATTATACAGCACATATCAATCGATTATTACTGTCTTTCACTTTGAAAACCTCTGATATATGATCTTCTATATGTATGATATATGAGCTGATGAATGATATATGCTTCATCTGATGTATGGTCTGATATGTTGTTTTGGTGTGGTAGCTGTACAATTTCATGCTTATTCTTCCAGCCTGACACCGGACTGGCATTCCATTGTCCTGTATGCACTGCGTGCCCATGTAACATGAGCTCATATACGTGATCAGATTAACATGTATGTGCCAATGTTCAAAACAACTGTCCACTTTAAAATCCATATTCCCATTTGTCTGTTGTTTTCATCTGGGCGTCATATCAGTTACCTGGATACAGAAAATGAGCGTGTGAAATAACTGCCCATTCAAGCTAATCGGTTTATTTGTATTAAATGTGTATTGATAAAGCAATCAGGATAGGTCAGCACAGTTTGTGTTTGTTTTCTGTGTGGAATCCTGCTGCTAGTATTGACAAAACACTAAAAATACACAAAAATATTAATTGACTTGTTGATGGTTCTTGTTTGGCTGGAGCAACCGTATTCAGAATGTAATACATTAGGAAAAGAGTTTATACCTCTCCTTTTCACTACTATCATCTTGCTTGGGCCTAGTATTAAATATTAACGTGATCTTGTTTTATGTCTAATTCAGGGGACAATGGCTCTGTAACTCACCCCAGCTACTTAGTTGGAGCTAAAGATAGCACAATGGGCAGCGCTGGACACCTGTGTGTGCGTGTTGTGTTTCTGACTGTGTTGTATGTTTGTGTTGGTGCTTGACACAGTGTGTAAATGTGAGGTTTCTCTGTTCACCTGTGTATGCATGATAAGTTACTAGATTTTTACACTTTTTGAGGAAAATGTCAGTGTGGCTGTCTATCAGTATGTACCCAAGCATCCACCGCTCTCTCTGTCTTTCTCTCACAAAAACAAATACAAATCTCTATATATATTCCAGGCAAAAAGTCCAATCATTTAGAAAAATCATACAACAGCTATTCCCATTCCCACCATTTTAATAACACAAATAGTGCATGACAAGTCTGTTTAATAAAACGTAGTTGATAAAGTTTAGTTACTTAGTTTAATATTTGAAAAAACCTTATTTACAATTAGTGATGCTTGCTTTAGCAAATACCTTTATTAAAGTCATTGTATGCGTTTGTCACCACTGTGTGTGAGTGCGTACTGTAGACAGTTATGTTGTGAAATAGCTGTCAATTTTCTTACGTTTGTTTGGATAAAATCTTAGTGTAAACCGTGGGCATCTTTTGGCAGCTCAGTCACTGATCTGGTGCCAGAGGCCATGGAGATAAAGAGAATGTGACACTTCCTTCAGCATAAACAACAACAGTCACATTATACTGGGCTTTATATTTGCACCTCTGGCCTTATACACATTGCGCTCTATGTAACACCTGAAATCCTTGTATATGTCCTCATAACACATTTAGCACAGATGTGTTTGTGTCGGTTTGAGGTTATTTTTATGTCAGTGACTATTGTTTAATGAGATATTCAGGCGTGCATCATTTCATTGTGCCGCTTTAATGTGGTGTTATGGCTCAGAGAAACTGTTTCCTGTTCATCTGTATCTGTTTCCTTCTGCAGGCCGATGATGTGACATCTTTTGTTTGTGCTGCCACTGATTTCAGCGTGTGGATGAAGTCACGCACCGTTCGCCTGATTCCATAGCTGAGCACAAAAAAAAAGAATTAAGACTGAGAGTCTGAGAGATGCAGATGAGAGTCAGAGACAATGATGGAGGAAAAGTTCACTCAGAATGTAGTTTCCTCTACTTTTGTTTTGGAACCTCATTTCTCAAAGATTCAGAAACAGTTAATCCGAAGCAGTTCAAAGATTTTGTTTCTCTAAACCTCTCCTTTCCGTGAGCTAGTCCAGTCTGTTATGACTAGTCACTCAACCAGAAACTCCATTGCAAGCACAATTTGAGCGTTTCTCAGTGGTAGGTTTAAACTCAGCAGGCTGTGTACGTTACATGATGTGATAGCAGTGTTACTGTATTTCTGATTTATTGGGGTGCACGTTTGGAAACTGTATCAGAATGCAGAGCAAAGCTGCAGAGCTCTGCTTTTATGATGTACGACCACTAGTACCAGAAGTGTCTTGTTGACATGATGTAACCACACAGAAGTGTTTGTGGGCGGGTCAGAGTATATGTTGTTTGCAGGCAGTCAGTGAAGATCATAGGTGGGCAGTATGCAAATGTGTTACCCACAGAGGTTTATACAGACACGATTGGAGATTCAAACAGGCGACGACTCATTAAGGCAGTTCGGAGTCAATTCTTTCTTTTGGGAAACAGTAACTTTATTGATTGAGCACTTTCAGATTTATAACTTTGATGGCAATTTACATTCAACAGCTACGTTACACACTGTGATAATATTTAGAAGAGGCATAATAGGAGCACTTTAAAATGTGAAACAGAGAGAAAAGAGAGCACAGCTGAGGAGACATGGAGGGTGAAAAGGTAATTGCTTTTGCAGCAAGATGCGAGAAAAACTAAACTGTGGCACTCAATTAATACATCAGACTCCTCAGCGTTCCACTCTAAAACTACCCGATCAGATCTCAATATCTGCAAGAGCAAATAGTGAAACCGATGCAATGTCGGAATGGAGATAATTGGGCCTTTCATGATGAACGTTCAGTGACAAGATTGTGTCTTTTCTAGCATAATGCTATAGCTTTATTGTCATTAGAAATTTATCTGAAGTAAATACAAATGAGCTTATAAAATATATTATATTTTGTATCATAGTTACGTAAATTAATTTTTATGAATTGAAACTAATGACAGTGTTGGCATGTTTTTTAATGTATAGTAACTATAGGATTTTACATCCACTAAAGAAGGAAACCAATTTTCAGTTTCAAGCATAGGTTTTTGACATTAAGGATTTTCTGTTGTAGCACCTTTTATGGGACAAATATGACAAAAATGATTGTGCGTCCACAGAATGTCCTCATGTCTACATGTACCACCTTTTGTTAAGTTTGGACTTTACATTCTGAAGATATTGACAGATTAGTAAAAATAGGCCACACTCACAGATTTCATTGACTCAGATCTGCTAAACGGCTTGAAAGATGAAAGTTCTTATGATACCGTCTTGCTATGATGTTCTGTGAGTATGCATGCCAAGTTTTGAACAAATTGGACAAATGGCTTAGGAATTCAAAAGAGTAGATTTTTCCAAACAAATTTAAATGGAATTTTTTTAAAATGGAAATTAAATCCAGCACTTTGTGCTGACCAGTAATTAGCTGCTCTGTTTGCTCTGTGGACACTGGGTGCCAGGCTGAGGTGCAGAGAAAGAAAACAGAGTGTGAGATGCTCGACATGCTTTTCCAGCTTTTAATCTTTGGAAAGCGATCATGTGGTGAGGACAATTCTCATAACTTTGTCCTGATGTTCCGTTATTGGCCCTGAGGTGACAACATCTGTGAGTAGGATCATATCCTATGAAGGAACTGATTAAAATAGGCTTCCCCATTTTGCCGCTCTCACTTTCTTTTGGTCTCTTGAGGATTATTTTGTCCCACAGAGTCAGATGAATTCTTCCACACTTAACACTGTTCAGTGGATTCTTACAGAACCTTCATTGTCAGCAAGAGTCGTATGAAGAACCATATTTTACTTTTTATGGCATTTTTGCGTCCATTAAACACTGTTTAAACATAATATTGTGCAAATTGGAGCACTTTAAATCAACATTTTACTTACATAACATGTAATCATTTAAGGTCTCTTGTATAAAGTAGCATTCAGATGCACTGGAGGTGCATCACTTTTAAATTGCTTATGTTTGCCCGGGTGGTCTTTTACTTTCACTTTCAAATGAACAGCACTTCAGGGTGGCAGGTGCTTGAGTGATGGGTTTATTATGGGGATGTGCTGGTGAGGAAAATTTTCCCACTGATTAATAAACATGTGGCCCAGTATAACCTTAGAGCTTTTCATCTTTCCCTTTCTTTGAACAAACGTATGAGTAAAACGTTGCACACTTATGACAAAATTGTTGATGATTCCCTTGATATTGTAATTGCAATTATATTGAGTATTTGATTTACCTTGAAGTGCTTTAAAAGAGCTTTTTAAATAGTACTAATGGAGTTTCTATCAATTCTGGGTTTATTTTGGCTCAGTTTCAGAACCAAATCACTGAGGGTGCTTCTAAAATTAATGATGGTGCTTACTAACATGGATTGCCAATGGATCGATGGGGGGGCCCATATTTGTAACCCACCAAACCAATAAGACAGTTTTATGGCATTACAGTACATAGTGCATACAAATAACATACAACACTTAAGAAAATTACATACTAAAATATAATAATAATAATAATAATGTTCCTCAAACTTCCCTAAAAAAGGCTTCAGTCATTTCCACAGGATTTTGTGAGACTATGGGTGGGTGAATGTATTCCCGTCTAGGGGGATCCGGGGGCAGAATCCCTGTAAGACAATTTAGTACATTTCTAAGTTAAACGGATCAATCTGGTACATTCTGAGCATAAAATTAAGTTGCTAGTTAAAGATTGTGCTCTTATTAACAACCTTGTGCTCTTGTGGTAATTGAATAATTGCGAGTGATTCTTTTTTGTTTTGATTAATATTGACATCACAGACATCAGCAGGAATATTGGGCTGCTGTCACTTTAAGACCAAATGCATGTTTCCAAACTGTATTGACAAACAGATGTAAACAGCTGTAACGATGTTTGAGTACTCGTCTAAATGGATATTTTACATAGTAACATTGTGTATTTGTTGCTTTAAGCCATGATAAAGGTCAGACCACAGTTTTTCTCAAAATGCTGCAGGTGACTTAAAAGCATGTCTGTGTGTGAGAGACAGCAGTGGTATTTATTTTTGCATGTCATTATATCAGAATTAAACATTAACCCTCCACATCTATGATCAAGCTCACAATATTATTTTCTGGTAGTTAATCATTTCATCTGAGGGTGCTGTTACTTTTGGCCTGCAGTGTGGATACGTCTAAACTATTTCAACTTGATCAATAATAAACATCTTGAAGACGCTTCCTGATCCGATCCTTTGTTTGCTGATGTGCAGTTTGCAGTTGTGAATGAGTGAAAGCACAATGAACACGTGCTGCATCCGCGCTGTAAATGCGTCCATGCGCTCTGCATTAAACCAGAATGAATGCAGTAAACGTGTGGTTTGTGCACAAGCATCTGTTGTTAAACAGGCCAAACCGCTACAGGACACGGCAACAATAATTTGAGGACTCATGATTTGCAGCTGCATTTAACGTGCAACACACCTGCCGAAATGCACAGAAACGAGTGCAGGTGGACCACTGTAATTGTGACATCATCAATGCACCTGTAATCGTAATCAGCATTTTGGATTAATTGTGCAGCTGTTTGTATTATTTAGGGTTGCATAATTAATTAAGATTAGGGTTACAGCAGCCACTATTAACTCAGCGTGAGTGTCAGTTACAGCATTATATTTAGGTCTGCTGTGTTGTATCAAAATGTTGTATTTACTTTAACCTATCACAGACTCAACTGTTGCTTAGCAATGCACTGGGGAATCAGGAGTTTAATATATAGACCTGATGAAGATTTAAGCAGTCTGGTGATCCGCAAATGTCAGTTGTTTTTCTCACTTCTGCTTGTGGTGGTTCATAAAAACAAATGCTAAAGAAACATTATCTGACACTCAAAGCCTTTCTGTGTTTAATGTCTTAAATTTAAATAAGTGTTTTTTATGCTGGACAGATATGCAGTTAAGCATTCAGGTAGTTGATTTACTGATCTATAAAACAGAAATCAAGTCATTTGGTAACACTGTTTTCAGCTTGTTTTGGATGTGTACATTTATTATTTACACTTTATGCATTTGGCAGCCACTTTTATCCAAGTGTTTAGAGTGTTTTACAGTACATTCAAGGGGTATGTTTGTGTGAACCAATAATCTTGGCATTGCAAGAACTATTTTCTACCAGTTGAGCTACTTTTTTAAAATGAATGATTGTGCCAATATCAGGGTAATTCCTGAAAATGAAAAGAATGACTTTATTCTGCAGCCCTGATGTTATTGTGATGAAACTCTCCATGCAACAGAACTGAAACAAAGCTGCTTTATCCTAACAACCAACATGCACATTAATTGACGCAGTCCGTAAATGGCGGCCATGGTAACAGTGTAACTCTGTCACTCGAGCAGTCAGCATTAACCCTGCAGCACTGACCTACTGCAACTGTGAAATACTGACACAGTAAAACACAGCTGCCACATGCCCAGTGTCACAACAGTGTTCAGCATGTCAGTAGCCTTGTGACTTAATGCCTAAACAGCAAAACTACTGACATGCCGAATGCCCAAAGCTTTTAACAAAGACTTGATGCAGACACATGGACTGGTAACGTCCAGAGCTTTAACAAAATGTCCTATAAGAATGAATTGGAAATCTCTGTGAATTGCACATTTTCCTGTGATTGTTAATGCTGTTTTTACACTCATGGTTGTGTTATTTTAGGTCAGTGGCACACTGACCCACTAACACAGTGAAACATCAGCTGCATGTCTTCAGTCATTCAGAACGTCAAGATCTGACTGATATTATGACTCAAGGACAGTTTGTTCATGTCTTCAGTACAGATTCTATTTTTCTCTCTAGTGCACTCTTGCAATTAATTAATGAAATCTCTCTGTCTCTCTCTTGTATATATATATATATAACTATATGTATGAGCAATTTATATAAAAGATTAATATGCTGGGCTCTACACAGTAAGTGTGATGTGTAAAGACAACATAACATGGGATTTAAAACCCACAAATGTACTTCCACAATGTAACATTTCCAAGTAAGATGTAATTTTATTAATCAGTCATTGATTGGATCGCTAAAGGAGGGTAATATCAGAGTCAGACCAGAAGGCAACATCATTAAAAAATGTCATTTTAGCAGTTTAGTAGATTTTGTTTTATTGAAAGATTACAAAGACACAAACATTTGAATGAAGGAAATTGATCATTTTTAGTTTTTTTTATCTGATTTTCACTTCATATTATGTCATTGGTAAGTAGCACATCTACAAGCTAATAGGTGTCTCTACCAAACCTCTAGAGAATCTTATGCAGAAATTCAACACTTTCTCATGTATCTAGTCATACATCACTTATATGTGTGAGAGAAAGGCAGTTCAATTCAATACTTTTTTTTAATAGGGCTTTTTACAATGTTGTGTTGCTTCAAAGCAGCTTTACATATAATGAAAATAAAACAGAAAAATTATGAAATGTACAACACAGAAAACAGAATACATGGTTTTGCTATTTTTTATTGCTCATTATAAGATGTAAATTAATTCAACTAATTAGGGATACTAGGTTTATAGTTGGATTATGAATAGAGTGTTGACTGAACTGATAATAACTACAACACATTTGGACCATTTGAATAGATGAACTTGCATTAGAAATCCCTGTCATCCTAGAATTCAGATCACACTGAACATGAAGGACTTAATAAGAAAGGAGCCCCTTCAGGTACTGAGGAGCTAAACCATTCATTAAACTATTTAAACCATTCTGGCTGCTGCATTTTGGACCAGCTGGAGCTTTTGTACTAAAGCTTGCCACCCAGTAAGGCATTGCAATAATCTTTCTAATAAGTCTTTCTAATTTTTCTAACTTTTCTAACTGACTAAACTTTTTTTGTCTGAATTTAGTAGTAGAAAGTTGCTAGTCACCCAAGTTTTGATATGGACTATACATTGTTAGTTTGGTAAATGTATGCGTCTTGTTGGGTCGTTAAGAAATATACAACTGAGTATCGTCAGCATAGCAATAAAAACTAACTCCATGTCTCTTAATAATTGCTTCCAGAGGTAGGATATACAGAGTGAAAAGCAGAAACCCAAGCACTGAGCCCTGCGGCACTTCATACTGGACTTGTAATCAATGTGACATCTTTTCATTATCAGCAACAAACTGGAATCGGTTGGATAAATATGATTTAAACCACACCAGTGCAGTTTTATTTATGCCAACATATTTTTAAGGATATTTAAGAGAATGCTGTGGTCAGTAGTGTGAAAGGCTATGCTAAGGTCGAGTAGCCCTAGAAAAGAGATGCAACCACGATCAGTCGTCAAGAGCAAATCATTTGTCACTCTGATGAGAGCAGTCTCTGTACTATGATATGGTCTAAATCCTAAATCGCTTTTTTTCTTGTGAATCTTTGAGGACATCACCTTTTCCAATATTTCTGAAATAAAGAGGTAAATTTGAGATGGGTCTTTTGTTTACTAGTTCCCTAGAGATTTAGAGCAAGGCTAAGATGAGGCACAAACACAAACTGTTCACAGCAAAGCAGACAGGAACCGCAAGCTAATTCAAACTAATTGACTGTTGTGAACCTTATGTTTGCCTGGAATTTGTGAGTCACACACAGGAAATGGCTTGAGATTATGGCTCCAGAGGCATCCCCATAAAGTAGGGATGTCTTTCCACTTCAGTTACAATGTCTTTACTCAGGTTGAGAATAGATGATGTCATTATTCAGATCAGCATTCAGCTATGCTGTCCTCACTCAAGTTGAGGATAAATTATGTCATTATTTAGATGGACATTTAGCTATGATGTCATCTCAGGTTGAGAATAAATGATGTCATCATTCAGTTGGACATTCAGCTATGTCATCACTCGTTTAGACACACAGTAGAATAACAATGTAAAATGTATACCTTGTAATCCTGTGTCAAATGTATATGAATGTACATTTGAATGTGTGCAGTCTCTACAGTGTAAGGCATTGTTCTCCACACCCTCTTAGACATGTTTCAGCTGGTGTTGAAATTGAGCAACAGAGCTGCATTCTTCACTGTGGATCTGAGCCGCAGGATATCATCTCATTTTGAGAAAGAAAAGCACAGCGTCTCTCTCCCTTTCTGTCTGTCTCAATTTCTCCATTTTAATGTGCTTTATATGACAAATTAACATGAAAAATTGCATGACAGATCGTCAATGTATTTGCAGCTGAGCTGCATATAAAAAATAAGGCCAAACAAAATATTGCAAAACAGGGTGAATAATTTATTGTTACCTTCTAAAAGAAATATAACAATTGTAACATTATTTATATATATATATATATATATATTATAATATAATATTATTGGGTTACACTTTATTTTAAGGTATCCTTGTTAAAGTAACAATGTTGTTTAAGTAATGAGTAATATTAATTGCTACATTTAGGGTTAGGATTAGGGTTTAGTTTATAATATAAAGTTATAATGCCTTCCTGTAGCTCAACTGGTAGAGCATTGAGTTAGCAACGCAAAGGTTGTGGGTTTGATCCCAGGGAATGCAAGTATTCATGTCATAATGTGAATTTGGTATAATGAATGGTTTTGTAAATAAATAATTTGTAAATAAATTGGAATGAGCAATTACAAAAACAAATGTTTGTAACATAATTATTTTGGGAAATAGAAAGCTTTAAGACAATGGACCAAAGTTAGTTCCTATGTGTGGGTGTTTCAAAAATACTTAACCTGTTTTAAATTAAAACACAGAATATGAATGAGCTTCTTTGATCATTTACAGCTCATTTAAAGTGTTTTCATGGGACATTCCGCTGTGTGCGGGAGTTCCGTGACTTACGTGTGTCTCTGTACCATCTCTTATCTGTTGTAAACACCCCTTAGAAAGGTCACAGA
>JAZGTK010000931.1:0-22715 GCA_036877625.1 Ambastaia sidthimunki
AACTATATAATTCTGCCCTCTGCCAAAGTCTGCATGTGTCATGTTGTATTTAGTTAATTAAACCCTGCTTGTTATATTGGGAGAACAGTTTGTCAGGCATTGCACTATACCATACCATATTAGAATAATCTGAGAGGAGCTTTTTCCTCATTCTGGTGTCTTTGCTCTTATACTGTTTAGTTTGGACAGGCTTTTGTTTCATATTTTGAAGGTTTTTGTGGTCAGGAGTCACAAGTTCGCATTAACCCGTGACTTTTTTATTTTACAACAGTAATTGAAGACTGGTGATGGTGGACGAGCACTGGTAATGGGATTTAGTCAATTAAATGATTAATGATGTTTCTGATATGGAAGTGGCTGTATCTGATGTAGGTTTTGAAGGCTTCTGATTGCCAGCAACCTAGTACCTGAATCTGATGTCAGGAGAGACACTTTTGAGTGGCTGTGGTTTGCTGCACCTAAATGAGTGACTAGAAAATTGGTCTTGAATGAAAAAGTTTTTAACCTTGATTGGAGATTAGATCAGGGAACATCTGTACTGCAGGTAATTTAGGAGAGAGTGATACAGTTAATAATGGAGAAATAACCAAGAATAAGGATGGAAATGCAGTTGGTGAGTATGTTAATAAATATGAGTTGTCTGATTTTCGTGACGGTGAGTTAGTTTCTTTGAATGGCTTTAATGAGGAGGTAGGTTTGTGGAGGCACCAGACATGTCAAATGTTTACCAGGAGCAAGAGCACCCAACATCAAAGCAAATGTAAATGTGCCAGCTAAATCTAAATGTACTTCTACATGTACTGATGTTTGTCTCCGTCAGTCAGAGATCACTAAAATAATATTAAAGAGGTGTGTGAACTTGCTAGTAGAATGTCAGACACTGTAATATGCTTTGGCCCCTCCCTGCTTATCATGGTGACGAAATACATAGCAGTCTGTCGTCAGTAAACACACAACACATCCCAGGAGAGATTAAGAACCTCAACCTTATTGAGAACCTGTGAAGCATCCTTTAAAGGAAGCTCTATGAAGGTGGACGGCAGTTTACCTCTAAAAAGCTGCTCTGGGAGGCAATTCTGGCATTCTCTAAGCAAATACAGGCAGAAACTATACATAGACTTACAAGTTCAATGAATGAGAGAGTTGTTAAGGTGATATCAAAGAAGGGCTCCTATGTTAATATGTAACTTGATCTGTAAAGATGTTTTTTGTTTGAAATAGCTTTGTTTTGAGAGAAATAACCTCCTAATGCAAATAAATTACGCAATATTTCTGTTTTCAATCCTTTAGAAACTATTAAGTGTTTTGAAATGCTTCTTGCATAATAATTTGGTACAATGCATTTTAAGTTATTTTGCAAAAATATGCCATTGTCATCATTTTTAATATCATGTTTAATAAAATCCAGAATATAATTGTTGAGGAATGACAAATCCTATTGACTGTCAATTATTAAATTAATTAACATCTAATAAACTAACAAAAACTGCAGTGCATAATAGTTTGGAACACAGTGTATAATTCCTGCTGTTTGCTGGCTCCCATACTATGTATCTTCATATACATATCTTCATATATTCAGGTGTGACTTATGTTCTGTTTGAATTCATGCATTGGGATGAATCACAACTTAATGTATTACAAACCCTGTCATATTTACTATCTAACAGATCATCTTCTAATTTCCCATCTGATTATATATGTTGTGTAGCCATAACAGGCATGATACTCTTTCTACGATAACCTAGATTCCTATTTGAAAATGTCCCATGTGGCTATAAACAAGCAAATGAGGTGTTGAGTGAGATAAAAAAAACCTTTCTTTCACTCAACGCCCAAGAGGTGAGACCTCAGTGAAGTTAAAAATAAGCTCGGCGCTCTCTCCATTGTTTTTTCTGCCATTTCCTTACTTTGGTTCAATCCCTTTTGAGCAGAGTGGACTTCACTTCAGCTAACTTCGTCCTCCAGATTTCAACAAACTACAATACATATCTTAACATGTACAGACTTAACATCCTCTCTCTTTTTCTTTCTCTCTCTTATGCTTACCCTGCGTTTGTTTATGTATTTAATGTGTGTATGTTTATGTCTAGTTAGATGTTTAGGTGTAGTTTAATAAACATCCATATGTATTCACTTTTAAGGTCACTTAACTAGGAGATTGGATGCAATCAGAATTATTTTGTCAATTTTCCCCTTGGGCAAGGAAGCCTGGAATTTAACCGAGTCTACATTACTGACCAGTAACTCAATGATTGTGGCAAAACCTGATGTTTTCTCCTGAGTGATTGGGATCCCAAGTTCTGCCAACACTTTTTAACTGTAAGGAGATGTGCAACTGGAACAATGTCCTGTTAAGAAGATTAACTGCATAGCGAAGTAGAATTTACTGCACCAGAAGATGCCAAATAAATACAATTCAAATGCCAGGTGAAAAATATTCACCGGAGTCAATTTTTTAAATTTTGTTTTTTACTCAACAAATAGAAGGAGCCCTATTAAAAATTACAAATGTGGATGTAGCGACAGCGCTGTATTGTTCATTTCCCATCATTAAAATTGTTGCAGACCTGTCTGTTAGAAGTAATCTGGACTGGTATAAACTGTATAAAAATAAAGTAGTTCATATATGTCTTTTTGGCGACACTTGGTTACACAGTTTTTACTAAGGAGCATTCAATCAAACATTCACTCAAATGTGATGCTTTCTGAAGCAGTTCCTATAGGGCCACATCACACTTTTGGCACTTCCATGGCGTGCTCCTTTTGCATTCTACGCAACAATGCTGCCCAATGCTGGCCCTCTGCAATATTTCCTGAATGTCACTCACAGCAAGTGCTGGAAAATGGTCATGTGACACTTCTTTGTTTTCAATGCACTGACTTTGTTCCCAGCATCTGGTCAGAGATGTAAAACCCCATGTACTTCTTGCATTGTTAAACTAATGTTGGCCTTGGAACAGGGACCCAGGATCTCTCGATGTTACAACATCAAAAGACCTTTCCCAAATGTAAGTATGGACTTCCTAGTGTAGATTTTGAAGTAAATGGTGTAGCCATTGACATCAGCCATCACAAAGAGTTGTATGCCTCACTTAGTGGGCTTGGCTTTCATATATTATTTAAAGGAGATCCTGACTTTAGTGGCAATCATCCTCTCATCAAAAGGAATGTGATGTTTAAGGTGATAAACAGAAATGCTCCTGTTCCATATAATGTCCAAGTGTGGTTTCACTTTGTGGAGACAGTTCTATGTCTCTGTGCCCCTTTTCTTGTCATTCTATGCATTTTCACTGATATGCTGATTGCATGAGATTATCCCAGGACATCATGGTGGCGGGAAGGGGAACACGAAATGAAATCTTTTTCCAGAAGTCTCTATCTTTTGACAGATCTAAAAAAACTCGAGCTGCGTCGAAAAGCTATGGGAACGCTACCAGCTTTTATGCACTCTGAATCATGTGTCCAATCATTCAATTACGGGGCGTGATGTCACAAACAAGTTGACGTAATGACCAGGAAGCTATAAAAAGCATGTGTGTTGTGCAACTCGGGTTAGCTTCAATCATTCAGCGAAGTGTTCTGTGTTGAATTGTGTGTCTGAGAAAATCTCCTTTCATTAGGGTTTTTGTGCATCATGCCAAAGGCTAAAGGAAAGACCAGGGGCTCACATGAACATTTTAGAGCGTGTGTTCCTCCCTCATTATGGGTGGGGATACATATGCTCTATGTGTGGTGTGTTTGGGAGCGAAGAACGCTCAGTCAGCTCTTGAGGGGGCTGATTGTCCGCACTGCGAGCTGCTTAGCATGCGGGTGCTTCGCTCCAGGAGGTCTCTCTTTGAGGAGGGAGCCCTTACTAGCATTCCTCATGGTGCTGGTCCCACTTCCACTGAGGCGGAGCGGCGGCTGCACTCGTGGGGTTCGCAACTGGACTTGATGGAGGGAATTGAGAAAGGCATGCCCCTATCTCACTCGTCACCCGTCAGGTCCTCCACTCCCTCCCTGGGATCGGAAGCACGCACTGTGGTTTGTTCCCTACAGGGAGAGGGTTCTGCTGTTCACCTCTCATCAACAGAAGAGTTAGATGTAGAGAGAGTTGATAAGCAGGCTGTGTCCCCACACTATGATGAGCTAGTGGAGGTAGTCACCAGAGTGGTCTCTAAGCGGAACATCGACTGGCCATCTGAAAAGCAGTCCATTCAGCGCAGCAGCCTCTTAGATGAGCGGTTCCTAGGTAGCCAGTCGACTCCTCCACGCTGGAGCCTGCCTTTTTTCCCTGATCTCCATGTGGAGGTCTCTAAATCTTGGAAAAGGCCTTAGTCTGCTTGCCTTTTTAGCCCTGCCTCGCAGTTATATGGCAATGTGGCAGGGCTCAGCGAGGGGTACAAGGCGATGCCCCAGGTTGAACAGATGCTAGCCAGCTATCTGTCACCCAAAGCAGCATCGTCCTTTAAGGCTCCGGCCCTGCCCTCCAAGCCGCTGCGCAACACCTCAGCGCTGGTGGGCAGGGGGTACATGGCCCTCCATACTATGGGCGTGCTGCAGGCATACTTGGCTGAACTGCTGAGGGGTATTGATGAGCGTCGTTGACAGGTTTCAGGAGACACACAAACAAGCGGAGGCGTTCCAGTGCTTCCTCCCTCGCCGCTCTCATCCCTGAGGGGCTGCTAGACGGGAGCAGCCCCTGCATGTACCAGCTCATCACGCTGGGACACCCAAAAGAAGAGCATCACCTCTCGTTCTCCCCCTCTAATGGTGTGTTCACACCAGATGCGAATGAAGCATTAAGTGAGAATGATTTACATGTTATGTCAATGCAAAAATGCAAATAGACATTTTGCGGCGCGAATAGCGCGCTGTGAATGACGCGATTTGAGTGTGTTGCGTGTTACGCGTGGCAAGTGTGGAAAAGTTGAAAAATCTGAACTTTGGCGGACATTCGCGCCGCGTTAACCAATCAGGAGCTTGCTCTAGTAGTGACATAATTACAACAGAGATTAGTGATTGGAGACTGGAGCCGCCTGGCTGAAGCCCCTCCCATGACGCGAATCTGCATCTGTTGTGAAGTAAATTTCACACGCGAATGAAGCGAATAAACTCAAAATGTTCAAGCATCCAACTATGCGAGAATAGGGCGATTTATTTGCGCAATTCGCGTCTGGTGTGAACGCAGCATAAGGGTGCGGGTGACACGACGCTCAGGCTCGAGGTCCTCCAAACAAGATCTGAGGACTGTTATAGCTTCCCGGGGGATCTCAAGCCAGAAGCCCTGACCATCATGACTCAGGGCCTCAGAGGGTCACCCCCCCTGGGGCTCAGTCTGGCATACCACACCATTCAGTGCCAGCTCTCCTCCAGGGCCCTCTTAAGTACAGTCTGCTACCCCTGCTCCCCCCCGTGCCTCAGGGCATAGCAGCCTCAAGTGAGTATTCTCCCTGGGTTCCGCCCCAAGAGGTATCGGACCCAGGAGACTCACAGGAGGTCCCTAGAGAATTTAGTTCGAATGTCTCCTGCCGGGCAACCGTTACAGGGCACCGATACTCCTTTTTTGGGCACTACAAAGGCCAGCCTCAAAAGGCTGGTACCCCTAAGGTATTTCCTGGCAGCGTGGAAACTACTGCCAGGTATATCTCATTGGGTCCTGTGCACTTTAGAACAGGGATACAGAATCCAGTTCATTTCTTGCCCACCAGCTTTCAGTGGGATCCTCCCAAATCTGGTGGGCCCAGTGCAGGCTCTGGTGATGGAACAAGAAGTAGTTTCTCTGTTAAGGAAGGAGGCCATTGAAGTGGTCCCTTCTTAGCTCAGGCAAACAGGGTTATACAGTCGCTATTTCATAGTTCCCAAGAAGGGTGGGGGTCTGCGTCCTATCCTAGATCTCATGCTCTTAAACCACGACTTTAGTCAGACGACTAAAGTTCAAGATGCTTACGGTGAAGCAGGTTATATCCCAAATCAGATCTGAGGACTGGTTTGTCACCATAGATTTAAAAGATGCGTACCTCCAAATCCCCATCCTTCCTCAGCACTGGAAGTTCTTGAGGTTTGCATTCAGGGGCAAAACCTACCAGTATCGAGTACTTCCATTCGGCCTTGCTCTGTCCCCCCGCACTTTCACCAAATGCGTAGATGCTGCCCTGGCCCCTCTGAGGCTGCAGGGTATCCGCATTATAAACTATATCGACGTTTGGTTGATCTTAGCTTCCTCAGAGCATCTGGCAGTCCAACATCGAAATGTTGTTCTTGCCCACATGAAAGAGCTGGGGTTCAGACTGAACACCAAGAAGAGTGTGCTTTCTCCATCACAGAGAACCACCTATCTGAGTGTTGTTTGGGATTCAATCACGTTGCGGGCATATTTGTCTCCCGCTCAAATAGAATCTATCCTAACTGCAGTCTTGAGAGTCAAGCAAGTCCCGTCCCTCACTGTGAAGCAGTTACAGCAGCTGCTGGGACTGATGGCAGCAGCGTCCAACGTGATACCTTTTGGCCTGCTGTACATGAAACCCCTACAGTGGTGGCTCAAATCCAGGGGGTTTTCCCCGCATGATAAAGATCACGAGACTGTGTGTCCGTGCCTTAGACATGTGGAGGAAACCTTGGTTCCTCTCTCAGGGCCCAGTGTTGGGAGATCTCGGTCGTGTTATGCTAGTGACAGATGCATCCCTCACTGGATGGGGAGCAGTCATGAGTGGCCGCCCAGCCTGCGGTCTATGGGAGACTCGCCATCTTACTCGGCACATAAATTGCCTAGAAATGCTAGCTGTGCTTCGGGCTCTAAAACATTTTTTCCAGACCTGAGAGACCGCCACTTGTTATATCAACCACCAGGGAGGTCTGTGGTTGCCCACTTTACAAACTGGCACACCAGATCCTGGTATGGTCCCAGGGAAACCTACGCTTGCTAAGAGCAGCCTATATCCTTGGATGATGCAATGTGGGAGCAGACATTCTGTCAAGGCAAGGACAGAGGCCCAGGGGAATGGAGACTTCACCCTGAGGTGGTAAAACAGATTTGGAGGATTTATGGGCAAGCCCAAATGGACCTCTTCACCTGTCAGGAGACTGAGTCCCCTCTGGTTCTCTCTAGTTCATCCAGCTCCTCTTGGACTGGATGCCATGGTTCAGACGCGTTCCCTCCGATTGCCCTGCTCCCAGGAGTTCTAGAAAGAATCCGCCGGGACGCGGTATCTGTGCTCTTAGTAGCCCCGTACTGGCCGAGCCGAGTGTGGTTCTCGGATCTCGTAACTCTCCTAGATGGATCTCCTTGGAGGATTCCCTTGAGGGGGATCTTCTATCTCAGGCAGGGGGCGCTATCGTCCACCCTCGCCCAGAGCTATGGAACCTATGGGTGTGGCCCCTAATGGGGGAACAACTCATAGCCACTGGTCTATCAGCTGAGGTGGTAGAGACCATTTTACAGTCTAGAGATCCCTCTACGAGGAAACTGTATGCCCTGAAGTGGAAACTCTTCACTTCCTGGTGTAGAGACCGCCGTCTTGATCCAGTTAACAGCCCTGTTGGTACAGTTCTGGAATTCTTGCAGGCACGATTTAATGCACGATTGACTCACTCTACCCTGAAAGTTTATGTGGCGGCGCTTTCTGCTTACCACATCCCTATTTCTGGCTGTTCAGTAGGTAGACACCCTTTGGTTTTATGTTTCCTCCACGGTGCGCTGAGGCTGAGGCCTCGAGTGCGATCTCGACTTCCCCCCTGGAACCTGGCCATAGTATTAGAGGCTTTATGTGCTCCCCCTTTTGAGCCTATTGCAGAGATTGCTGATCTCCTTTTGTCGGCCAAATTGGCCTTCCTCTTAGCCATCACCTCTCTGAGAGAGACCTTCAGGCCCTTTCTGTGGCCCCTACCTATTTAGACTTTTGTGCCTATTTAGACTTTGTGCCATGGCATCCAGTCCAAGAGGAGCTGGATGAACCAAAGCACTTCTCTACCCTCACGTGGGTTATGTGGCTAAAGTCCCTTCCTCTACTCTACGGCCGGTCGTACTCCAGGCATTCTGTCCTCCTCCCTTTAAAGATAAAGACCAGGAGAAGCTGAACTGTGTGTGTCCAGTGCAAGCACTGCACACTTATGTCCACAGAGCTGCCCTGTGGAGAAGATCTGACCAGCTGTTGGTCTGTTTTGGCCCACACAAGAGGGGCCAACCTGCTTCTAAACAAACGCTTAGTTGTTGGATTGTCAAGGCAATCTGTACTGCTTATGAGTCTTCTGGAATTTCCCCCTCCTTTGGGAACCAGAGCTCACTCTACTTGAGGTATGGCGGCCTCTAAGGCCCTTGCTGCAGGTGTCCCAATTCAGGACATCTGCGACACTGCCGGATGGTCCACTCCTCTGACCTTTGTCAGATTTTATGGCCTTGATGTTCAGGCCACTGCTAGTTCCTCTGTCCTGATGCCCTAGGCTAATTCAACATAGGGCAGGGGTTCCTTCACTATGGTGAAGTTGGCATCTCGTTCCCATAGCATTTAGACGCAGCTCGAGTTCATGAAAGGGAACGTCTCGGGTTACGTATGTAACCCTGGTTCCCTGAAGGGAACGAGACCATACCTCAGGTACCACCTGCTTGTGCTGCTTCATTCAGATCTGTGACGTCACGCCCCATAATTGAATGACTGGACACGTGATTCAGAGTGTAAAAAAGCTGGTAGCGTTCCCATAGCATTTTGACTTCAGGGAACCAGGGTTACGTACGTAACCGGAGACGTTTAACTGAATAACTGAAGTAGCCACACTGCAAGAAAAGATATGTATTACAAACTCACTAAATATTACACATGCTCAGACACATCCAAGCACATATACACACACATTTATACACATTAAAATATGCATGCATACTCATAGCTGCAGTCATCTGTGGAGGCAGGCTCACGCTATAGAAGATCCCAGGAGGGATGGAGGAACAGGTGAAAAAGAAGAGGGGGAAGCAAAAAAAGGAAAAGGTGGCATCAGGGTATGAGCCACTAGTGGAGACATTCTCATGTAAGTGAATTTGCCTGAAGTTGGGAATTCGTTGTTAGTGAAAGTATGTTTGCCAGCCGCAGTAGTAGTTGTGGCTGTATGGTTGAAAATTAAATAAAGTTTAAAACCTCTTTATCTTGCCTAAAGTGACCCTTTGCATTCCTGAACCCACATTTAAACTGATAGCAATCAAAGTTGTTTGACTGAGCTGTTTGTATTGTGTGTGAGGGTCTGCCATTTGTCCAGTACAATGGGGGTTAAACATGGTCTTCTGATTGGTCACTTCGGTTGTCTTAGGTTTGGTTTCAGTCACGTGGTCAAGGAAAGGATAAAAGGGAATGTAGGAGATGCTCTGGCTCTCTTTTTCCTTGGATCTTTTCCTGTTTGCTCTCTTCCTTTGCTCTCTTGTCTTTTGTGCTCTTTTCTTTGCACTTTTCCTCTTTACCTGATCTCTTGGGTTCAGGCCACTAGACCCAGCTTCCAGGCCTCAATTGTTCTCTCTATATCTTTCATTCTATATCTCAGGTATAAGGTAAAATTCTCAGCATACACAATTAATTGTATACAGTACATACATTATCTATCATTATAAGCCTTTTCATTGTAACCATTTCATGTATAACCTCATTTAGTAATGTTAATAAATTCTTCAACAACTATACTAGTTTTGATTCTTTGTTACTAATTTAAACCTACCTAATGCAATACAATATATTTATTATAGCAACGCTCTCCAACATTTAGCTATCACAACTGTGCTTATTTCCGTCATTGGTATAAGTAGCAGACGGGTGGAAATACACAGAAAATTCACAGTGTTATACCATCTTACTGTTAACAATTTTCCTTGAACCACTGTACTGAAACCACCCTTACATGGCAATAAGCTGAGTGGGCTGGGGAGAGGTCCAGCTGGGACAGAAACTGTCTGAGGGCCTGCTGTGGCATAAAGGTGCTAAAGGAGCGAGGTGGCTGGGAAGGTGGCTGGGAAAGCTCCAGGGCACAAGACCTGGGTTTGGCGGCCTTGTTTGGACAAGCAGACAAGGTTGAGGCAAAAAAAAAAGGTTTGTCGACTGGAGGGAGACATATAAATTATACCGCTGTGATTAATTTAATCTGTGTGGAAACTGGATGTCAGAGTTTAGTAGGGTCTGTCTTAATGTGTTCATGGTCCATTTTTCTATTGCAGTAATGGCTGGATGAGATGACTGAAAGCCGTCATGGAGGAAGATGGAGGGACAGAGGGTAGGCCTTAGTGTTTTGACATTTCAGAAGTGCATGGTGGCTCGTCGGAGATGGCCAGTGGAGAGGGATTGCTACTTGGGCATGAAAATTTCAGCAGAGAGGATGGACTCCTTATTAGACATGGTAACCAATTTTGGGGAAGTGGCAAATAGGCAGGGCCAAATGCTTCAAAACTGTCATGGGACAAAGGTGAGAGACAGCTATATATACACACACCTCTGCATGATGATTGGTTGGATTACATGACTGTGTTCCCTCTGAACATAAATTAATTCAGTTAAATAAACTTCATGTTGAGCATATTTAATGTATCACTTGCTGCACTTTTATTATGTAAATGAATGTACAAACCTTAGAGTCTCAAATCATACACTAATGTGACATAGCAGACAAGCACTTACCCAGGCAAAAATTTATATTTTCTTCCTCCTGTTCTGTTGTCAAACGAAAGCTAGAAAGATCATCATAATCATCATCATTTTGTCTTCTGTCTCTACTTTCACAATTTAAAAATAATTGGGTAAAAATTGCTTGTTAACATCATTAAAACATAATAAGCTGTATATTATTCATGACACCAACCAGCTCTATAGCAAATACCAGTGAGTGTCTACATCAACATCATATACTTGTTTCCAACAAGAAGCCTGTTTCAAAAGATATTATACCTAGTCTGGGCCAAATTCTATGGTAGCACTATATGTGTTTTTTACAGAGAAGGCAAATCCAGAATGCATTGTGATGAGCTTAGTAAAAAAAACATACAAGATCTTGGTACTAAACTTTGTAGTAAGGGTCAGCTCCAGCAGGACTGTCTGTCTTCCACTGATATAAACGCTGCATTTTGAGACACTGTTAAGACAACATGTTTGTTCTCCAGGTTTTAAAACAGAGCCACCGTAAACATGACAAGCTTTTTATTAGCTGTCCTGATGTCTTCATTTTAATTCAGCCTGAAATAGACTGGCAGAGGATTGAGAGGGACCAACAAAGAGCCTTGAATGGCACCGTAGAAGTAGAAATTGTTTAAATGTAGATGCAAATAGCATAACATTGGCTTAAAATGCCAAAAGAATGTCAATAAAATATGCAAAACAGCTGAGGAAAAAGGTCTGAGAAAGATTAAATTGTTATATAAAATACATGTTTCATCTCTCATTACATTTCCTCGACAGTATTCCACATTAAAATCATTTGGATGAACTGGATGAACATTTGGAGGCCATGAGGACGCAGATCATCAATCTACTAGAGAAGCAGGCCTGGCAACAAGATCGGGGAAACATCTCGCTCTGATGCTCACAGATTTGCTGTAAGTTCCTGGCTTGATATTAATACTCCTGCAACCTCCATTCTGTCTATTTCTGAGTTCAGAGCCCACACACCCTGGACATGATTCAGATGAATTTTACTCCAGTGCCAACACACCTGCAGTGGAAGGCACAAACCAGGACCCAGACAAAGGCCACTCCCTCTACATCACCACCGGTCTACAAGACTGCCACACAGAACTGCTTCGCACCACCCTCCAACATCCCCCATCACTCCCCACCCCCCCTTCGCAAGACAAGATGCGATGCAGTGATCATCAGGAACTCCATCGTCTAACATGTACCTCGGCTAAAGGTAAAGTGCACACTCACCGCTTTCCCAATTTGCACAATTTCCCAATTGTATTTGGTTTAGAAATATGAAGTTGACTGAACTGATCATAAGAAAACACATTTGGAAGTTGAATAAATGGACATGCACTAGAAATCCCTGTCATTGCAAGTGAAGGCTAGTACCTCTCTCGGTGATCTATGAGAGGGTAATGTATTCAGACTGCCAACAAAAACAGCATTTACTTCTGAGACTATGCAATATGTAGTGGGTTAACATGATAGATGACAGGTATCATATTAAGCAAGATATGCTGTTTCAGTTACATGAAGATAGCGCTTAGAAAGAAGATACAATTTTATAGAACAGGAATATAAGAAATGATCATCATCTTGTTTTGTGACAACTTCATATTGCTTATTTTAGCCATTTTGCTTCATGTTATTGACAGGGCACACTTTTGTAATAATGGTTTTATGATTTCTTTTCACCCAATACAACTGTACAATATACAATTATAAATTAATTATTATAAATATACAACCTCATGATTCACACTCAAAAATAATTGCCATTCAAAAAAAGCTGCATTGCTTTAAAAATATAGGACAGGGAAAGCTAAATAAACTTAATATCATCTAAACCCACAACATGCTTATTAGACCTTGTAACAACAAATGTTACCTGTAGTAAAACAGCTTCTTCTCAATGTTATTAACTCATCTCAATGTCTAGACTATGTCCCAAACATCAAACCTTCAAGCTGACAGTTAAGCCTCCACAAAGAAACCACAACTACATTTAAATGAATTGGCAAACAACAGGCCCATTTCAAATACCCCATTTACATTACAAATAGCCATTTCCACTCCACTGTGAAATAAAATGACATTGTGCTTCGCAGAAGCTGCTCAAATCTTTATATCTCAAATGTCGCAAACACGTTCTTCCACCTGAAAACATTGTTAAGCTGCAGACCATATTATCCATTCCCCACATATTTCCGTCCTGTTATTTGTTGCCCAAGGTATAGAACATTGAAAAGTATTAAAAAAAACTTAAAAATATTATTAAAAATGTTAGATTTGTTGCTTGAAGAATAGTTGTGTAAAAGTGATGATGTGTCAAATAATTTTTTTTTCTACATACTTCAAGCAATTGCTTCACATTGTGTATACAACAAAAGCATATTTTTTAAGTTTCCTCTTTGTAGAAATGAAAATTTTTCTTCTATAATGTGACATATTTTAAAGTGAAGCACATATTTAACTTAAATCTTTGGAAACAGTCAGCAGCCAAAGTTGTTCAGAGGCAGAGCAAAACATTATATTTCATTGAAATTCACTGACTATTTTTATTTAAATGTAAGACACAAAAACAGTTTTCCTTTGGAATAACCAAAGTGTATTGAGCACAATAGAACCACTGGCATTTATTAAGACAGCATGTCAAGTCCAATCATTAGTTCTCAAAACTGGGGCATATATTGCAGAGATATTTAACAGCTAGCTAAAAAACTCCAATACTGCACTGAACAAACTAAAAGCAGATTTTAATTTTGGACAGTCAGAGAAGAGCACAAACCTAAAGACTGAGTCAGTCCAGAACATTAGTTAATCTGAAATGCAAATCTCCCGTTACCAGTTACCTGTGTTTCCAGCAAACAGACAAAGCAAACTTATTTTTCCCAGTGTTACATTAAACTGCCTTCAAACTTTGACATTTTTGCAATCTATAAAGAGAGTAAAGTGCCTCAGCACAGTGACATTTAGAAAGCTGTTATATTGCCCTATTATAGCTGTTTTATTATAGATGACAGTAAAACACAGTTTCGTTACATTTCAGTTTTGCAGGATGTCAAATGAGAAAGTTTGAAGGTTAAGCATGCACATCCATTTGTTTTATTGGTTACAAAATTCTAAAAAGAGCAGCACACGGTTGAAGCCATTGTACATTTAACCGTCATCAGTTTGAGTCTGAAATCAATGCATCACTTCTCTAGTAATGATGACAACCGTTGAACCATTTCCCCTTTCAACCCATCCATCTCTGAAGCTCTGAGGACAGACAGCGTACAGTTAAAGAGAGAGAGGTAAGATGAGGTTAGAATAAGATATCAGCATTACGGCTAAAGGCCTCTCACATCAGATGAAATATTAATCTGCAGTTTGCAGCAAATGATAAAAGCACTGTGAAGCGTGAGAACTGGAAAGTCAGGCGATACAGACTGTTGCTTCAGAGGGTACCGCACAGCACTAATGAGGTTTAAATCTACATCTCACAAAATGGGTGAAAAACACTGGAAATTAAATCTCAACATCCCTGAGCCCCACAGATACTTGCCTTGCAGACCTTTCACATGTTAGATTAAAGAGGAAGTTACTGTTACTGCTGCTGTATCCAGCCCATCAGCTGTACAACCTTCCTACTTCTGCTCCTTCTGTCTGGCTTTGACACTTAGTAATGTTTAATTGGCATGAATGTAAAGAACTAATTTACATTTAGGCCATATTTATTTACCATTCAAAATCAAGACACCTACTTTTATAATATTAATACTGGTTTTTCAATTTACAATAAGAGCAAAGTCATCAAAACTACAAAATGGAGGAAACAAATCTTTTTTTTTCAAAATAAGTTTCTGTTTAGAGTGACACCCTTCTACCCGGACTACTGCACACTATCTTAAACCAATTTTACCAGGTGCATTATGAAACACATTCTAAACACTATTCTGGATGCTTGCTGGTTGTTTTTACTTTATTATCTGTTCCATCACAGTTTACTCTTTTATAGGTGGTGCTTGCAAAGCTCTTCTCAGCCAGATCCATCTTTTGTTGATTATCTAATTACTGGGCTTTCTCAGAGTTTTGGGTCAGAGTTCTTTTCCTTTATCTACTTCTTATGAATCTAAAAACCTGCAGTCAGCTCTAGCTGAACCCAATGTGGTTTCTGTTCTATTAGACAAAGAAGTTAATAAGGGTTATGTCATTGTGTCACATTCGCCCGGACTCCTGAGTTCTTTTGATGTTTGGCGACCTCAACCAGTTTGTTATCCTACTTAAGTGTTCATTATGTTCAGGTGTGTCTTTTTTAGTAGGTTATTTTCCTGTTGGCTGCGATGTTCCTTGGTTTCGTAAGTTTCCTCTTGTTTTCCTTCCGGGTTGCATCCCTGTGGTTTTGTTTCATGGTTGTTCTTAGTTTATTCCTCTCTCTGTTCATCAAATAAAAGTTAAAGACCCTAGCTCATCAGCGTTTCATTGGTGGATTCCTCCTTAGTCTCTGTGGTGTGACGGTTAGAGCGTTCGCTCATAATGCCAGAGACCGGGATTCGAGACCCGCACGTGACACATTGACCCCTTTAACTCTCCTGCCTTTTTTCCCTTTTTGCATTAATTCCCGTGGCATAGACCACTTTTTCCCTAAATAATTGCGTGTATCTATGACATGTCCTTTTCCCATTCTAACACTATAGTGAGTCAATGGTTGCATTCCTTTAGATCCATTCTCCCTATGCTATGTTTTGGTTCATAACTTTGTCCATTTAATAAATCTGGTAGGTCCAGGTGCTTGGTTAGCGAAACTTAATGTCACTAATTTTTTTTTAAATCATCTCTACTTACCCCTCAGACTAGGCACTTAACAGGTGAAAAGGGAATCAAAATTTTAACTTTGCAGTAAAACTCACATTCGGATAAAAGAGTAGTCCACACTTCTTTAATTATTTATCTAAAGCTCTGTGTTGGATCCTGCTGATGCTCCCTTAATGGAAAACTCCCTAAAAAATAAGTATTTTGTTGAGTTCTTTAGAACCTTGTGTTGTATCTACGTATATGTGACATGCTCTCACTTCTCAGCCATCTCAGTTTTGTTATGAGCATTATTCTCCTAGATAGGGCCTTTAATTCTCACCTGCTAACCCAAGCTCACTGTGACTAATTTAAGCAACTTGGTTTTCTTAGACTTGGGGTACTTGTCACACCTTAGGTAATGGGCTCTCCTGCTAAACAGTTGGAAAGGCATCTCATTTTTTCTATATTGATATTCCTCTACCTTACAACTTTTTACTGACGCTGCTTCTTCGATTGGTTTTGAAAGGTTTTCAAGGACAATGGTTACTTCTGCCCTAAACAAATTTTATACCATCACCATAAGAAAGCTTTTATACCATCACCAATAGAAAGCTTCTCTAGGGATCACCCTGGTCCACCAACGTATTAAGTATTGCGACAATGAAGCAGCAGTCTCTGCAATTAATTAGGGAAGCGCTCCCTGTTTGGTGATTTGGTGATTATGTCTGTGTGGAGACACCCACTGCTCACAATTTTATTATTAAATCTTAACATATTCCTGGATGTTCTAACGAAATTGCCGACACGCTTTCTCATTTTCGCCTACAGGCATTCTTTACCCAGTGGCCAACTCGAATCCAATACCCTGCCTGACCTAAAATTTTTCCAAACTAACAGTTTCCTTTAACAATTTGTTAAAATCAGCCAGACATTTTATCACTAAAGACATAGTACCACTCTTAAGGCATGTAATTCTGCATGGTCTTTGTTTACAGTGTTTTGTTTTTCATTTCCGATTCCTTTATTTTCCTATTCTAACCCTAACTATTTGCAATTATGAATCTCAAAATGTGAAGATCCCCACAATATTTAAACTCCTTGGTGGTATGTAATTTCACAGCAGGTATAATGATCCCAATTTTCCCAAATTATTTTCTGTGCCATCATTGATAAACACCTGCCTATTACTAAGAGGGTCACAAAGGTTAGTCCTTTCCTTCAAGGCTTGTCATTTTCTGATTTACCTTTTTAACTAATTTCGTTACTATTTCTCTCAACACCAAGACAGATTCTTTAGGATTAGGTGTCACAATTATTTTATCTAGAATTAACGACTCCTTCTGCCCCTATGTTTTTATGGCTGTGTTTACATAGGCACAAAAAATCAGATATTTTACTCACATCTAATTCAGATCGGAATTTGATGCACATGTGTAAACACAAAAATCTCCAAAAGATGCAATTTTTCGTATCCGATCTGAATGGCAAAAATCCATCCACAATTCGAGGGTCAATCATGGTGCTCATATTAATGAATGACTAGAATCTTTCTGGCCGGGAGATTAATGTAAACACACTCAGGCATATTTAATGTAAGTGTAAACATATGAACTTAAGATCGCAGTCATTGATTCACTATCTCAGAATATGTCCCAGCACTCCCAATCACCCCCCTTTATTTATATTACCTAATGGTTCTCAACAAAGGACTGGTCCAAAAATCTGCTATCATCCTCATATGAATCTTCTATAAAAACTGATTCCCAAGACATCCTGAATTGGCCAATCAAAATTCAATAAATAGCAGAGCACCCAAGATATTCTCGCTGCAGCCTGTAGCCCGATGATGTACTGCATTAAATCATTTTTCACGCGAGGTTCAAGCACAGCCTGAAGGTATGATTATGCTTTTCAGTGCTCCAAAGCTCTTAAAGTGGACAATAAGGATGTAAAGAATAGGGTGATCGTTTCTGAATAGAACACAACAGAGCATACACTATACTGTACATACATAATGTTATGTCAGAGGAATGTCTAAACGAAGAAAACACCTTACCTTTTTTTTTAAAATGTTAAAAGCTGTGTTTGAACTGTTTTCTTGGCCATGAAAAGCGTGAAAAATGATTTAATCCAGTATGTCATTGCGCTACAGGCTGCAGTGATGATATCTTGGTCCTGATTGGCCAGTTTGTATTATTTATATTATGTAAATTATCATCCAGTAAAGAATTTTCATATTATGTTTGTATGATAAACTTTACATAATACACAACTGATCAACTAAAAGGGATGGAAAAGGAGGATGGGGTTTAACAGAGGGGATGCTTTTTAGTATTAAACATACTAAATGATGTGAATTTTTTGAAAATGTAAAAAGGCAAAAAGGTTTTTGTAAGGGATAGGGTTAGTGGTAGGCTAAAGAGATAGAATGTAGCTGAAATCATCGAGATGTTGTGGACAGGCTTCAATTCAGCTGAATGGCAGATTAGTTGCTTAAGAAATAATTGTTTTTTGTTTTGACATGTCACAAAAGCTGAAATTTTGCACAAGGAATGAAAACACCATGGGCGTTGTGTTCATGTTCCAAGGTCAAGTGCACACTAGATTACTATGCACATCTACCTATGGCAGAGAGCATTTACATTGTGATGGTACACCTGAAACTTTAGAGCTGATACAACATGTAGGAGGTGCTTGTTTTCTTGGCCATGAAAAGCGTGAAAAATGATTTAATCCAGTATGTCATTGCGCATACTGGTCTCAACAGGGTATCTGTTCCTAGATTTGCATGCCCTTTGCTGTAAATCGCTCTTATCGAGTCTGGTCTCTGCCCAGAGTAGGATCTCATGTGCCAGTGTTTAAACGATTGCATGCCCTTTGCTGTAAATCGCTCTTATCGAGTCTGGTCTCTGCCCAGAGTAGGATCTCGTGTGCCAGTTTTTTTGGGGATAATAAATGTTCATCTTAGCTAGAACTAAGATGGCGCTTATTTGCAGTAGACCCAAAGAAATCATGTTGGCTGCTTCTGCCATGAGGCCTAACAGCCACTGAATCTGGAGGACTGTTAGATGCTGGCCTAGTCGAATGCTGCTCACAGCAAGGATTGACTTCACACATGTAGGAGACATTTGCCCCTGCATAATACTGGAGTCCCCGCATCATACCAAATTATCCCTAGAAAAGTAGCTGACTAGTAGCTGACTAGCTGACTAGCAGCTGACTAGTCATGGCCATCTATGCAATTTAGCAGATGCCCTGGAGTTTCAAGGGAGCCACAGCTGCATCCACAGACTTTGTGAAGGTGCATGGCAATAGGGCTAGGCCGAAAGGAAGCACTCGATACTGGTAAGCTTTGCCCCATGAAAGCGAACCTGAGAAACTTCCTGTCTTCTGGCACACAGCTGTTTGAACATCAACATTTTAAATCTGTATGTTCACAGAGACTATGGGTGCTATAAAATAACAAATGTAAAATACCAAATCTCTCATTGAAGTGAAAACACGATTTATAACCACCTTTGTCAATAGAGTCTCAAGCTTTTTGTCCAACGCCTGCTGTTGCTCCCCTATACTACAGTCTGCAGAATGCTATTGAAACATGGAGGAAGAGAGGTGAATTGAATTCTGTATCTTCTGTATACTTTATTCAACAGCCCCTAAGTGTTCTTTTTTAGAACCCTTGAGGAGCCTCCTCAGATTAACTTGATGCAACTCTCAAAATAGCAAGGCAGGTTTCCTCCACGACTCCTCTATGACTCTGTAGAAGAGGAGAGATATATTGCAAGGGTGTCTTTCACTTTAGGCCCCATATCTGTCATGGTAAACAAGAGGGAGACCCAGATGTGGAGGAATAACAGAGAGTTTATTCGAAAACAGTCACAAACACAACAAAATAATAAAGTCCAAGGGGGGAGTGTGGTGAGGACAACAGGGACGAGGACCGGCCGCAAATGGCAGATAGACCCACCACGACCAACCGAAGAGGCCAACCTGAGACCCAGATCCCGGCAAGGCTGAATAAGTCAACGAGGCCCGTTAGGTCGAGGAAGTTGAAGGTGGCTGTGCCCGGTCCACTGGGGAGGGGGACGGGAGGTGATCCCCGGTGGCTAGGAGCCGTTGACGGAGCGAAGTGCTGAGGGTCCTGGAGAGCTGATGAGCCAGGGTGACCAAGGGGAGCTGGTGGGCGGACTCTAACAAAACAAAAAGGGTTGCTGATTTGTCTCAGCATCTGGCTGGCTGTTAGTTGTCAGACCGCCATCCAACACCGACAGCATGAGCTTATCATTAAGCTCAGAAGAAACTGCTTCTGAAGGTGGCATGAGCTCATATGATTTAGAGGAGATTGCAAGAAAAAAGGCGGAGCTTATCGCTGCTGCTCCAGATCATTGGATTGCATATTTTAGTGTAAAATTAATAGAAATTATGATTCCATCTGAAATATTGTGAGGGTGGTTTCACTACAGTGGTTCAAGATGTGGGAATGCTGAAATGACTAGAAAAATGTTAACAGCAAGATGATGTAAAACCTTTAGTTTTGTTTGCTTCCGGTTATGCTCCATTTTACTGGCTGCTCTTTTTTTATCGTGTGGGTATGCTCACTATGCCACCACATTGGGCTGCTGTCCTTTATCTTTAAAATAGTTTAATATTTTAGTTGACATTTAGTGGGTGATGTAAGCTTTTATAAAGTTAATTTCTTATAGATATATACACTGCTCAAAAAAATAACCCAGGTTCCCTGAAGAAAAAAAAGACACTCCGTTGAAATGCTTTGGGAACGCCTCCAGCTTTTATGCACTCTGAATTAGGACACCAGCATAAAAGAGGCCACCATAGCTCTTAGAACCTGCTAAAATAACACATCCTAGATCTGAATGAATGAAATTTTCTTATTAAACTTTGTTCTTTACATAGTTGAATGTGCTGACAACAAAATCACAAAAATTAATTAACCCATGGAGATCTGGATTTGGAGTCACACTCAAAATTGAAGTGGAAAAACACACTACAGGCTGATTCAACTTTGATGTAATGTCCTTAAAACAAGTCAAAATGAGGCTCAGTAGTGTGTGTGGCCTCCACGTGCCTGTATGACCTCCCTACAATGCCTGGGCATGCTCCTGATGAGGTGGCGGATGGTCTTTGGAAATGCTTTGGGAAGCTGCATCCACAACTTTCGTGAAAGTGCAGGGTGAGAGTGCTAGGCCAAAGGAAAGAACCCGATATTGGTATGCTTTGCCCCTGAAAGCAAACCTCAGGAACTTCCTTATTAAGGAAGGATGGGAATATGAAAGTAAGCATCCTTCAAATCTATCGTGACAAACCAGTCCTCTAACCTGATTTGGGACACGACCTGTTTCAGAGTAGGCATCTTGAACTTCAGTTTCATAACCGAGTCTTCATAACCCTGTCCTGATCTTTTATTTGGGACAGGGTCAACCACAGTTGCCTCTCGGCTGCTACCAGAGCTGCCATAGACCACCCTATTGCACGGGCGGTCTCCTTGGTGGCACGCAACGAGAGGCCAGCGATTCTCCTAAGCTCACTCACCCTCAGGTGTGAGGTTGCCACCCTCATCCATTTCCCTCAGCAGGTCGGCCTGGTACGCCTGCAGTACACCCATAGTGTGTAAGCAAGCACCTGCCTGACCTGCAGCAGCTGAATGAATGAAGCTAACCCGAGTTGCACAGCGCATGTGCTTTTAAGCTTCCTGGTCGTGACGTTACCCCGTCTGTGACGTGTCGTTCAACCATGTATTGAACATGTTTAATATTTTTTTCTGTTTTGCTGTGTTTTGTTTTTTATATATCTTAGTATTACATGTAAAGCTGCTTTGAAGCAATGTAACACTGTAAAAAGCGCTATATAAATAAAATTTACCTACTTGGTCTGTTGCTCTACAACATCAGGAAAACCAGACCTTTCTTGTCTGAACACACAACACAGATCCTAGTCCAAGCACTCATAATATCAAGGCTGGAATACTACAATGCCCTTCTGGCATGACTTTGTTCATCATGTCTATAGCAACAAAATGCGATTTACACTTGTAAGTGTAGTTTTTGGTTCGTAGGACAAAATGTTTTATGCTCTCTCTCCTTCATAGGAAAGGAAACATCTGCTAAATGTATAAATGTAAATGCTGAACCAAAAACCTGTCAGCTTCACTATCATAAGTGTTACTACACCCTAGTCATTATCACATTAGCACTGTCTCAAGTCTGCAATGAAGAAACTCTCTGGCTTTAACAAGAAGGTTGTGTGAAGGGCCACAGTTACATTGTCTTGTTTGAAAAAATCGTGCTTGGGATGAAATTAGTTTTGCTTTTGTCGCCTGGCTCAGATTGTAAAAATGTTGAACAAAAGCTACATTTCTAATCATAACAAAATTTTTTAAGCCTATTGATGCCACTGTTCCCTTTCAGGAACTCGAGCTGCGTCGGAAAACGCTATGGAAACGCCATCAGCTTATATGCGCTCTGAAACACCTGTCGCACAACCAATTACGGGAAGCTACGTCACAGGCAGGGTGACGTCACGACCAGGAAGCTATAAAAGCACGTGCTTTAGTGCATGCCCCCAGCTTTGTTCATTCAGCAAAGCGCTCTGTGTCATTTGTCTGTCCTTTGTCTCTTGTTTAGCTTTGTAGAAGTTGTCTTGCATGATTTTGTCTCTGTTTTTTAGATAAAACATGCCAAAGGCTAAAAGCAAGAGTAATAAGGAAGAGAAAGATCAACATTTCAGTCTGTGTGTTGTTTGTTTGGGAGCAGAGCACGCTCAGTCAGCTCTGCGTACGCTTCGCTCCCGGAGGGCTCTGTTTGAGGGGGAAGCCCTCACAAGTGTTCCCCGCGGTGCTGGTCCCGCTTTCGCTGAGGAGGCATTCGTGGGGTTCACAGATAGATTTTGTGGAGGGAGTTGAGACGGGCTCGTCCCCATCTCGCTCCTCACCCGCCAGGTCTTCTGCTCTCTCTCTGGGTCCGGAAGCCCGCACTGCGGTTTCTTCCCCCCAGGGGGAGGGCTCTGCCCTTCCCCTCTCATCCACAGAGGAAATGGATGTGGAGAGCGTTGAGGAGACCCCTCTTGCCCCCCGTTTTGAGGTGCTGTTGGAGGTTATCACTCATGCTGTGGCCAAGCTAGACATCAGCTGGCCCGCCAAGCAGCAGGCTGCCCCAAAGAAGAGCTTATTAGATGAGCGTTTTCTCCCTGGGCACTCTGCACCTCCACGTAGGAGCCTTCCTTTTTTCCCGGACCTGCACACTGAGGTGTCCAGGTCCTGGGATAAGCCATACTCTTCTCGTATATTTAGCCCAGCCA
>JAZGTK010000931.1:22765-43515 GCA_036877625.1 Ambastaia sidthimunki
TTGACTTTATTTAAGACATTCTTTTTGTTTTCATTGCATTTAGCATTAACTAAGATCTATAAAAGAACAATAATAAATATTTAAAGTTTTACCTAAAAATGGACAAATAAATTAAACATATGTTTAACATCATATCACTGTAGGATTTAAGGTATGTGTTTGTTGGATTTAAAAAGGTTTTATATAGTAAATTCTACAGTACACATTACGAAAATGTGTAATTTACACAGAATAAAACCATTGTTTTTAAGGTAATTCCTTGTTTGTAAAGGCACAGTATTTTCCCATTAATTTAACAAAAAAAATTATTTTTTACTGTAAGAATCTGTGTTTTTTTACATATTAGGAGAGTAAAATTAACATCTATGTACTGTTTCTTAAATTATGGTAATTTAATGTATGCAATACAGTAATATACTATTTAGAGTTAAAAAGTCTTTTACTGTTGCTGTTATACAGTTTTTTATTGTAGTTTTCACGGACTTTTTTTACAGTGTAGTCTGGATGAGATTCCATTTAAGGTTTCTCTAGACTGTGTGGAGATTCAATTGGGTGAGAAAGATCCTGCTACAGCTCCTGAAATAAAGATCCCAGATTGCACCCAAACATCGCATGAAACAAAGGTAAGAATGCAAATTAATTCACCAATATATTGCTTTATATCACTTATTTACATGTGTAAATATGTCAAAATAAACATCTAAACTTTTTATATATTTATATTCTCTTAAATGTTTTTTCCAGAAACATTTTAACACTGATTAAAAGTCTTCACATCCTGATAGCAATCATTCAGTGTAATCATTTAGTCATTTATATTTTTTCTGTGGAAGGGACAGGACGATAAAATTGTAATCCAATCATTCATTTGGTCCGAATGCATGATAGTATGCACTTTTTGACTGTCAAACTATGTACACTACCAGTTAAAAGTTTGGAAATACTCACTCATTTTCTATTAATATTTTTTCACATTTTAGAATAATAGTAAATTCCTCATAACTATGAAATAACACAATGAAACTTTGGGAATTATGCTGTGATTAAAAATAAATAAATTTGAAACTATGTTATATTATAGCATATTCAATGTAGTCACCCTTTTCCTAGAATTTACAAAAATGTTTTCTTGACGTTTTATTACCCAGTTTTGTGAGTCATTATCTTTTTAAATCTAAAATCTTTTCAAAGAGTTTTGAAAGAGTTCCCCTCTATACTACGCCCTTATTGGCTGCTTGTTCTTCATTATTTGGTCCAAACCATTCATTTTAAAAACATTTTTAAAATAAAATTGTAATTTTCTGAAAAACAAATTAATATGTTGGTACAGTTATATTTTACTTTACAATAATAATTTTAAACATTTAAACAAACAGCTTTAGATGTACAGATTTTTAGGATAATAAGAAACATTTCAGTCAAGTGTTTTCAAACTTTTCACTATGTGTTCATGTTTTTTAGGAGGCGTGGCTTACCTTTTATGCTTGAGTACAGTTTTATAAGCCTTTATTTTGTGCATTATATTTATAATATACATTACATGTATAACATTTGAAATGAAATGCATATGCTTTTTAATGCTGTGTAATTAGTCACATGTGTGTTTTTGTGTTTGGCAGTATTCCTTCACACTGGAGAAACAGATTATGGCTGCATGTGGAGAACTGCAACGGAAGAACAGAAAGGCCAAAAATCTTCCCCAAAGTGTGTGTCCCACCTGTCTGCCGTATTGGCTAATGTTCAGCAGCTCTCAGCTGAGTTGTGTGGGCTGTCCCAGAAGCACAGAATTATTAGAACAGGGCCCACGTCCCCGCAGTTTAAGCCTTAACACTGCAGACTACCAGAAGCTCTGCCCACTGCGGGCAGTCCATTTTCTCATTACTGACTCAGACTGTGAGAGCGGATTAGGCGAAGATGACAAGGGGTCATCCACTGAGAAAGATGCTGCTCTTAGCAAGAAAAGATCACTGAGTTCTGCTCTGCAGTCTCAGAATTTTTCTCTCCAACACACCCAGCATTGTGTCATCCTCCCGAAAACTCCCCTGAGCTTTGCCTCCACTTTAAATGACATACAGAGGCCCCTCCCACCCGCAATTAACCAGACACCACAGGTCAGTCCTTACAGTTGCAGAGTCTCCCGAAGCAAACGTGCTGCTATAAGAACCAGTTGGCAATGGAGACCCTCATCTGCAGGATCACTGCCCTCTACCCAACAGCAAAAACCCACCTCACATGTAATATGCACACAAACACACTGTAAACCCACAGATCTTATTCATAATGGTGGTGGTTGTTGAGTGTGTGTTTTTGATGGAATAGGGTGTGCGTCCACGAACATCTGCAGGGACCCAGGATGCAGCAGATCTGCTGTGTGCTTTGAGTAAGGAAGAAAGAGGCCTTGTAGAAGCCGTTACAAAGCATGGATACCCACTGCACACTTCAATAATGGCACTGCAGAGGACAGGGCTCAAAAGCCTTGATCAGGTACTGCACACACACATACACACACACACACATACATTTACACACGCACACACTCTCTCACACACTTTCTCATTCTCTCTCTGTCTGTAGATTCTGAGTTACCTGATGTCATGTGACCGTCTGTGTCAACTGGGTTATGAGAAGATCCAGGTGGAAGAAGCTCTTGAGATGTTTCAGAACTGTGAGAGCAAAGTAAAATCTACAGGACAGGGAGAAACACACCACCAATCACCAGCATGTAGCACAGCAAACACTCAAACAATCAACATTCTGCACATCAAACACTCAACCAATCAGCATTCATCATCATAAACACTGGTGTGTTGTGTTTCATGTTTTGTGTTTCTGTCAGGCTGCAGAGTTCCTGTTTTTACTAGCTCAGTTCTGTGAGATGGGTTTCCAGCAGAGCACCATCAAAGAGGTTCTGCTGGTGCATGAGAACCATAAAGAGAGAGCCCTGGAGGAGCTTATGGATCACAGCAGCTGAGACGACTGAAGGGAAACAATTACGGCTGAATGTTATAAACATGGTTGTAATACCAGCTGTTGCATACACCACTAGTGCACACGTTTTTTTTTAGCTAAGATCGCTGACAATTTCCTTTTCTTTTTTTTTATATTTTATTTTTTTAAAGGAAAAAGGAAAACAACCGAACTTAAACAGTTGACTGGTCACCATTACATCTTTGCATAGGTCATATTAACACATACATACAGAAGTTAAATTACAAAACATTATGACATAAACACAATCAATTTTTCCCAGTATTAAAGATATGTGTCCATTTGTAATTTTAATGCAAAAGTGATTCTCTCCATATTTTGAACTCTGGTTAGAATGTTCTACCCATTTCACCAGTTTGAATGGATTTTAACTTTATAAAGTATCTAATAAGATTCTTCCAGCAAAATTCCATTACATACCAGAGCTAGTAGAAGTAGCTTGAACAGTACAGATATTCATCCACTCTTCCTTTGAAATAGTAAGACTGGCTTCTCTCTCCCATTTTAATCTAACGTCCTCAGTTGAGTGTTTTTTATTGGATTGAATAGATAAATAAAGTTTTGAGACAAGCTTCCTATTATCCTTGTTTTTATAGATATCAATAAATAAATCTACTATGTTGGGGTCATGCTTCTCCAAATATCTTATTTCACTGTTGAAATAAGTCCTGATTTGTAGATACCTAAAGAAATCACATTTTTCCAGACCATACATATCAGAGATCTCCTGGTAACTACCTAATTCTCCTTTGAGGAAACTGAACAACACGTAGTGATGCCAAGACTATACCAAAATTGAAACCTCCCATCAGACTTTGCTGGTTTAAAGTCAGGGTCAAACGTGACCCATCTCAGTGGTCTTGACTGTCTTTCAAGTAAAAGTGATTTACATTCTTTAAACCAGATTCTAGAAGGAACTTTAGTTCATTCATTTAAACTATCGAAGTACTGTTTGTGCAAAGTTTTGCTACCTAATAGTAATTGCAATGGAAAAGCTAGCTGTGAAATTTTCAGATCTTTCCACTTTGCTGTATACTCTGGATTACAGCAGCACACCAGTGATCTTAACTGAGCTGCCTTGTAGTAGTCTAACAAGCAAGGCAGTGTTCTACCCCTCCAAATAAATCTTACAATCCATTTATCCCAATCTCTAAATTGTTTTAGAGGAACTTCAACTGGTAGGGATTGGAGGAGGTATAAGAGACGGGGGAAGCATGTTCATCCTTATTGTATCTATTCTATTATGCATTTCTAAGGGCAGCTGGGACCACCTATCTGTATCTGATTTAATGATCTTATTTACAGGGCCATAATTACTGTCATATAGTTTAGTAGTATCTTTAGTTATTAAGTTTCCCAGATACTTAATACTTGTTGAGATCATTTAAATTTAAATCTATTCAGCATATCTCTCTGAGGACTATAATTAAAACTTAAAATTTGTGTTTTTTGAACATTTAGTCTATATCCAGAGTAGGTGCCGAATTTTTTTAAAATGGACATCAGTCTAGGAATACTAACCTCTGGCTTTGCAACAAACAACAGAACATTATCTGCGTATAGATAAACTTTTGCTCTAAACCTCTAACTCTTATTCCTTTGATTCCTTGATCATCTCTAATTAATTGAGCTATGGGCTCAATAAATAAAGCAAAAAGGGCGGGGCTGAGAGGGCAGCCTTGACAGCAGCCTCTTTCCAAGTTAAAACTCTGAGAAAGGTGACCATTAATCCTAATTCTAGCATTTGGTGAAGAATACAAGAACTTAATACACCTAATTAAATCGTCTTCAAAGCAGAATCTTCTTAATGTAAGATAAAGATACTCCCAGCGGACTGAATCAAATGCTTTTTCAGCATCTAAACTAATACCTACTGCTCTGATATTTTCTGTAGTGATATGATCAATTACATGCAGCACCCGCCTAATGTTATCTTGTGTTTGTAGCTCAACTGGTAGAGCATTGTGTTAGCAGCGCAAAGATTGTAGGTTCGATCCCAGGGAATACAAGTACTGATAAAAAAAATGTATACCTTGAATTAATTGTAAATCGCTTTGGATTAAAGCGTCTGCCAAATAATCAAAAAAAACATCAAAATAATAAAAAAAAAAAAAATCAAAATTATTGCCTCACTCCACATTCTCGGTGGTTCCCCTCCCTTAAGCATATAATTAAAACATTCAAAAAGCATGGGAATTAACTGTTCTTTAAAGGCCTTATATTATTCTGCTGGGAAGCCATCAGATCCTGGTGTTTTATTAACTTTTAATTTTGAAATTGCTTTCCCTATTTCTTCCTTAGTAATCTCTGCCATGAGGGCTTTATTTTGTACTTTGCCTATAGAGGGTAAGTCCAGTGACTCTAAAAAATATTTATTTCTTTGGAGCTAGTCATATTTATTTCGCAATATAGATTTCTATAATAGGTTTCAAAAATTTTATAAATATCTTCTTGTTTATGGTATTTTTGTTTTGTTATAGGATCTCTAATTTCAAATATAGTACTTTCTGCCTGTTGCTTCCTTAGCTTCCATGCCAAAAACTTTAAAGCCTTCGAGCCATTTTCATAATATCGTTGTCTAGCAAATATAGCTTTTTTTCTCTAATTCTTCCTCATACAATTTATTTATTTCCTTCTTAACATTATTTAGTTGATTTAGAATATGAGGCTTCTTTTTCTCAATATGTTCTCTCTCTAAGATCTTCAGATTTTCCTGCAAATGCGATGTAAGAGCAATTAGTTTACCCCTGATCACTGACTTTGATGCATCCCATAAGACACTTGGCGATACTTCCCCATTATTATTGTTCTCAATATAATCCCTTAGTTCATTTTGAATATATTCTTTGCATGCACTATCATTCAGAATGCTTGTATTAAACCGCCACAATGAATCCTTATTTTTATTATCTAAATGTATAGTCAAGTACACAGGTGAGTGATTAGAGATATCTCTGGTTCCTATTTTGCATTTTGAAAGTCTGTGCCTATCTTAGTTATTAACAAAAAAATAGTCAATTCTTGAATATGCAACTTGACTTGCAGAATAAAATGTGAATTGTTTGTCTGTTGGGTGGAGAACCCTCCACACATCAATCAATCCCAGCTCCATCAAAAGTTTTTTAGTTATCCTTGCTCTAGGAGTTAACTTTTTTAGTGTGTTAGAAGAATCAAGCTTAGGCTGCATTTGGGTATTCCAGTCTTCTCCACATATTAGAACTCCGGATGCTTCAGCTATTAATTGGAAAATGTCCCTAATACACGAATTATCCTGATCAGGGAATATATACACATTAACTAAAGTAACTTCCTTTTGATTTAAAAATCCCTTTACTAAGACACAGCGACCCTCTTTATCGGAAAACTGAGAAATCAGACAGAAGCTCACACTATTAGAGATTAATATTGCTACCCCTCTTCTATTGCCTTTCCTATAAGATGAATAAAATACATACTTAAACCCCATTTGTTTAAGTTTTTTATGTTCTACACCATTAAAATGTAATTTTGCCTTCCAACTAAATAACTAAAGAATGCACAGGTTGCGATCCGGGGAGACTGAAAACTCGGACAGGAAGATGAAATCACTTGTATAGGGTATAACAATCCGCTACAGTTTTGGGTCCGGTCTTCTTTTACGTGACGTGCGGGTTTCCGGAGCAAGGAGCAAACTGTAATGGTGCGTTCACACCAGACGCGAATGAAGCGTTAAGCGCGAATGATTTAGATGTTAAGTCAATGCAAAGACGCGAATAGACATTTTGCGGCGCGAATGACGCGAATTGAGCGTTTTATGTACTGTAACACCCCCGTTTTGGACTGTCTTGATGTTTGTTCTTTGTTTGCCCATATATGGAGTTCCTGTGCTTGTTCAGCGTAATGTGTATCACCTGTGTCTCGTTTATGTTTAATTAGTTTGTCTTTATAAGCTGTTTCCTGTCTGTTCATAGTTTGTCGGTGATTGTATTGTGATGTTGCGTGTCCTCTGTTTTGCCTATTCATGCCTTGTTCCTGGATTCATTGGATTAAAACGTTTATTTTGGATATTACCTTGTTCATGCCTGTTTTGTGATCGCATACGTTACACAGACATGTAATAATCCAAATAAATGTTTTTAATTGAGATATCCAAAACGATACAAGGCGCACCAGGAATCGGACGAGGAAACAGGAACACCCTACTACACATCACATATTACAACAGTAATTGCAACGAGACCGGACAAAAACGCTAGACTAAAACCAACTTAAATAGCAAACTAATTAAACAAAGACAGGTGAAGGGAATTAACTTAACAAGAACAGGAAAAACCAAATACGGAGATAAACATGGGAGAAACCAAAACAACAATTCATAGGGGTAAAAGACAAACATGGAAGAAACGAAAAGAACAGTTCACGGGGGACGTAACAATTGGACTATGTAAGCCATTAACGTTTAGGGTAATCACCCTATACTCCTGAAATTGCATTTAAGCTTGTAATAGAACACTATGCATAAATTACAGGTTATTGGTGACCAAGCCTGGACTACATCTGAACTACAAAACAGAATCAGAACATCATATACAAAAATATAACAACAAAATAAAAAACATAAGAGGTCCTCCATTTTGAAGTAATGAGCACTTCTGAATGTGGGGGAACAGTCCAGCTAAACACCAGGGCCCCTCTACAGTACAACCTATAATTCCCAATATTCTGTGGTATTCTGTGTGCACTTACAAGCAACAAAAACAAATACTTTCCCGTATTTGTTGGTCAACTACATTCTTATTAAAGGCAATTCTGACCAGTCACGAATCAAGTATTAAAACTGCAATAGAAGTAAAGTGTTGTTCGTTACATTCAATAAAAGCAAAAATAATAATTTTATAAATAAAAATTTTGAATAACAAACAGCAAGTACAAACTCTCACGCATTGAGGGCAAACACTATGGTACAAAGCAAACCATTAAGGTCCATAACCGATAACTCTTGATTGCCCAATTCTTTGCCTTTACAGTATAAAATCGCTTATCAATCTTTTATCTCCCAATCCCTTTACCTCCCCTATTACCTCCTCTATGAGTCTATGTTGGTCGGTGAAAGCTCCGGAGTTTCTCTTTAATCAATTCCTGGCGGGTCTACCTATTTGCCATACTAGTTGATCACTTGCCAACTAGTATGGTTGGGAGTTGATCACAGTTGATCACAGTGATCAGTTGATCACTTGCCAACTTGCCAGTCACCATTAGGCATCCTGAAAAGTACCATATAGGGGGTAATGACAGTGAGAGAAATTATAAATGCATGGGCTTGAACAAGAATTGTTAGTTGCTCTAGTAGACCAACTTGGCTTTGTTTGGTTTGATAATAAGGAAATCAAGAGGTAACATTGTAATGAATAATTACAGCAAGAAACAAGGGCACTGTGACCTTCAGCAAGGCACCTTTCTCCCAATTGCTCCCTGGCTGGTGCACTGATAGCAGCCTACTGCTCTGGGTGTGTTCATGGCTTGCAGTGCATGCATTCACTTCTCACTGGATGGGTTAAATGCAGTGGTCACATTTTAAGTATGGGTTACTGTACTTTATTTTAGGTTATTTAACATATTGACAAAAGTGCTGAAAAAGTTTAAAAAATATGTTAATATTTTTAACATAATTATGTAACTATATATGAAACAATTTATTAAAAAGCATGATATTTGATTTCTAATTGATCACCACGTTTTTCTCAAAACCAATTTCAATTTTATGCTGCTGTTTTTATGTGACAATACAACTGTTTAATTGAAGAAAACTAACACATTAGATAAAATAACAAATGCCAGTGGACACATAATAAACCAAATAATGCAATGGAGGAAAGTCTAATAAGCAAGTGGCATTTCTTCCAGTTCTTAGGCTCTACATTATCCTTTATAGTAGTTGAGTGTTTGAGTACTATTACAGCTCAATGTAATGGCATGATATATGCCCTCCTTGTTTACAGTGTGGTCAATTATGATTAAATTTAGGCCTACAAAGACAAATACTTAATTTGTTTGACAGAACATGCCTACATTAAAGGTGTCTTTCCAAATCCGGAATATTTTGATGTAGAGGAAGTTTGTAGTCACAAAAGTTTTTACAGCTTACTGTAAAAAAGTTATAGGTGGTTAGCTTTATTTCTCTGTCTGTCAGGATGTTTTCTACCCAAATAGATTCCAGCGTGCAGTCCAGAATCAAACAGATTCTGAACACAAAGCATTGCCTAAAGCAGAACTAAATCTGTTGTACATACCTGGTTATCCATGTCAGGCAATAGCTACTGGAGTCAGTTTTGTCAGTTTCAGCTTCCTGTAGTTTAATTTCATTTTTTTCCATTTTAAACCTTTATTATGTGGTACATGAGTCCTGTGTAAAAAAACTGTTGAAACACAATGTTTTTTAACTACCGGTACAGATTTTGATAAAATCAGATCAGTCTAACTTCAGTATTTACATTTTTAACATTTGGGTAGAATGGTGGAGGCAGAGAGTCCTGCATTGGACAAGCAGCTCACAAACACCACAATGTTCTGCTACTTCCACTGTGAAGGATAAGTTACAGTCCAACCTTGAAGGCCATTAGATAATCTGAAAACATTTCTGCAAAAAGGAGGGTACAAAAAGCATGATCATATAATCACAGTAGTTTACAAAAGCATGATAAATGTTATATGCACTGTGAATAATGGTGGGTAAAAACTATGTTTAGATTGTTTCTGCTGTTTCTGCATTAATTATTGTAGGCTGCAGAACAACGTTACTTGCCATACAGACACCTATCCAATCCTATTCAGGCTATTTTTACCCAAAGGATAAAATGGGTCACTGTCTCAGGAGGGTGGTGACCTATAAGGTCTGTGAACCCGCAAGCTGGCACAATGGGTATTTTAACCCTAATATCTCAACAGGAGTTAATGCCATTATGGCTCTATAATACAGCAGTTCTAAAAATAACTCACAATACCTTATCTAACTTGCTTGCTTTTTTCTATAATTACCACTGTATGATTTACTTTGATATTTTATAAACAGAATTATGCTATCATATGCATTCTTATTATAATATACATGTAAAACAATTTATCATTTAGTATAATCTTTAAAAATCAACATTCATCTGGAAAATATCATACAACACCAGACATAAATTCACATTTCACAAATTCTCGCCAATTTCACAAATTCTTTATTCTATTTCCTACTATTATTCATACACAGCATACATACCAGTGTCTTTACAGGGCTCATACTCCATGCATTTCTGTCCCTTTATTATACAGGGCTTATGTATTCTTCTCAAGTGAGACAACAACTGCACTCTCTCTGTGAAACACAAGAGAGGCAAACAGTCACCGCACACAAGATCTTCTCAAGCAGCCACAAGCACTCACACAGACACAGACACAAATCTCACATTTCACTCTTCTTGAGTGACCTGTCAGTTCTACCTGCTCTTTCACTGAAACTTTCATCAACACAGTAAAAAAGCAGTATTCTGCAGGAATTTTTGCTTACCTATTCAGCCCTCTATTACTTCCTTTCTCCAATAGAGCGGTATCCGCAGGACTACACATATGCCTACCCGTGCAGACCTCTGTGATACACTTCCTCAACACACAGAGCGGTATCCATAGGACTTGACACAACAACACATATGCCTACCCATGCAGACCTCTGTTGATACGCTTCCTCAACACACAGAGCTGTATCCATTGGATATGACACACAACACATATGCCTACCCATACAGACCTCTGTGATACACTTCCTCAACAAACAGAGCAGTATCTATAGTTGTTGTTGTGTTATACATGATATACAACTTTAGAGTTGAGGGAGACAACTGTTTCTCAATCCTCTGCTATATATTAGATTAGATTCAACTTTATTGTCTAACCAGAAGTGCAATAAGCAGTAAAGTGTGGTATATAGTTTTGTTGCATGTTGGATAAAGTAATTCTATGCAGATAATTTACAAATGGATACAGATGGCTATTTACTATAGACAGAAATTTATAAAAGGATATGTACAATGTAGTACAATAAAGTTAATAGTTAATTCATCACCCACTGCAGTGCCTTGTGCTCCGCAACAGAGCAGCTCCCGTACCAGATTGTAACACAGTTGGTTAGGATGCTTTCTATTGTGCAGCGATACAAATTCACCAGGATGACTGAGGACATCTGATTCTTCTTTAGTGTCCTCAAGAAGAAGAGGCGCTGGTGAGCCTTCTTGACCAGGCTGGAGGTGTTGGTGGTCCAGCACAGGTCCTCTGAGATGTGGGTCCCCAGGAACTTGAAGCAGGAGACACGCTCAACAGCCATCCCGTTAATGTGGATGGGATCATGTGTGCCTCTTCTCTCCTTCCTAAAGTCCACAATGAGCTCCTTAGTCTTGGTGGTGTTAAGGAGTTATTGTCTGTGCACCATTTGGCCAGGTGCTGGACCTCCTCCCTGTAGGCAGTCTCATCATTGTTGCTAATGAAACCGATCACCGTAGTATCATCTGCAAACTTATTAATGGTGTTAGATCCATTCAAGGCCCTGCAGTCGAGGGTGAAGAGGGAGTAAAGGAAGGGGCTCAGCACACAGCCCTGTGATACACCAGTGTTGAATATAATGGTAGTGGAGCAGATGTGGCCTGACCCAACATGCTGAGGTCTGCTGGTCAGAAAGTCCATAATCCAATAGCAAAGGGAGGTGTTAATGCCCAGGTCCCAAGTTTAGTGATTAACTTGGAGGGGATGACAGTATTGAATTCTGATCTGAAGTCAACAAACAGCATTCATGCCTAAGTGTTTTTATTGTTCAGATGTGTGAGTACAGAGTGCAGCGCTATGGAGACTGCATCCTCTGTTCTACTATTGCTACGGTAGGCAAACTGGTATGGGTCCAATGTGGATGGGAGAGAGTCCTTCAGGTTGCCAGGACCAGCCGCTCAAAGCACTTAATAATGGGTGTGAGTGCTACAGAGCGGTAGTCATTCAAGCATGTTGGACTAGAGTGTTTCGGCACTGGCACAATGGAGGTGGATTTAAAGCATGTTGGTACAGCTGCTTGAGTGAGGGACATGTTGAAAATTTCCATAAAAACCCCAGCGAGCTGCTCTGCACATGAGTATGCATCCGGGGATGCCATCTGGTCCGGTAGCCTTGCGCGAGTTGATCCGGCTCAGTGCAGTGTAGACATCTGTGGAGGTGAGTGTAAAATGCGGGTGATCATTTAAGGCTGTAAACTTTGTGGCAGTTTCTTTATTGTTTTCAGTTTTCTTTATTCTCTCTCAAAGCGAGCATAAAAGTCATTAAGCTCATTCAGGAAGAAGACATTTGTGGCTGTGGGGGTGAAGTGGCTGGGTTTGTAGTCACTGATGGCCTGGATGCCCTGCCACATGCGTTGAGGGTCGGAGTTGGAAAAGTGATTCTTTAGTTTTAGCTTGAAGCAGTGCTTGGCCTTTTGATGCCCCTCTTCAGATTTGCCCTGGAAGTGCTGTAGGCCTGTGCATCACCTGATCTGAAGGCAGTGTTGCGTGCCTTCAGCAGGAGGCACCTTCAGCACCTTCAGCACCTCCGTGTTCATCCATGGCTTCTGATTTGGGTATGTGGTGATCTGCTTCTGAGTTGTAACACTGTCTATGGTGGTGTTGATGTAATCCAGAACAGAGGAGGTGTAGCTGTCTATGTATATGTGAACGCCACAGGTGGCCTGAGAAACAAACATACCCCAGTCTGTATTTTTAAACCTGTCCTGGACTGTGAGGTCTGCCCCCTCTGGCCACACTTTGATGGTCCTCACTGATGGCTTCACACAGTTGATGAGGGGTAAATACTTGGGGGTGAGAAACAAAGAAAGGTGATCTGATTGTCCCAGGTGAGCGAGGGGGGTCACAGCGTAGGTGTCAGCCATGTTTGTGTAGACATGGTCCAAAGTTTTGATTCCTCTGGTGTAACAAGAAACATTTTCGTGAAATTTGGTGAGCACTGCCTTTAAGTTAGAGTGATTAAAATCACCCGCAACAATAAATGCAGTCTGTTGTTTACTGATGGCTGCATGAAGTTTGTTCATGGAAAGCTTGGCATCAGCATCGGGAGGATTGTAAGCGGCAGTTATAATGGTGGAGGTGAACTCCTGTGGCAGATAAAATGGTCTACACTTAACCATAAGAAACTTTAGGTTAACTAAGCAGTGTCTCCTGACAATTACAGAGTTCGTGCACCAAGCTTTGTTAACATAAATGCACAATCCTCCACCTCTGGTCTTACCTGAGTCATCTGCCCGGAATGTGGTGTCCAGCTAGCTCAATAGCATTGTCTGGCATGCCGCTGTTTAGCCATGTTTTAGTGAAGATCATGACATTGCAGTTCAAAAGTCTTTTGCTATGGTTGATGTGGAGTCAAATCTCCATTTTGTTCACCAATGACCATACATTGGTGAGGAAAATGCTGGGTAAAGAGGGCCGGTGTGATGTTAGTATTAGCTTAGCTCTTAGCCCTCCACGCTTTCCCGCCTTTGTTTATGGTCTCGACGCCACCTTCGAGCACTTGTGCCCGGCCGGGTAGGGTGCGCCACTTCGGGTGTTCTGGCAATCTCAGGGATGACTTGAAGATTGCTGGTAACACTGTCGGAAATGTACAAACCAATATTCAAAAGCTCCTGTCGTGTGTACAATGTTAAGGCACAACTGTTCTGCATGAACAGACCCGTGCAGAATAGGAAGGTGAGCATGGATCCGATAGGACATGTCCGTGGGTCCTGCTCCCTTGAAGAACACAGTCCACAAAAAGGGAGAGGGCTCTAGCCTGAGTGATAGTGTTTACCACCAACCAGTGGTAAATCATTTAGGGCATCCAAGTCCCATCAGAGACCAGATATGGAGGTTCTAGAGGTCTGGATTGGGGAGCCAGATACTCTGACACTGAGAAAGATGGTCCTTTCCAGGGAAACGCAATATGGAGGAGCTGTTGAAAAGAGCATTAGTTCTGTGAAACCAACTCTCATTGGGCCAAAAAGGGTCACCATCAAGACTTGCTCCTCCTCCTCCCTAACTTTGCACAGAATCTGTGCAACCAGGCTTACTGTGGGAAGAGTACACTTAAGCATACCCCTGGGCCAGCCGTGGTGTCTATGTTTAATAGAGAAACCAACATGCTAAAACGAGCAAGAGCACTCATTATCACCTCTAGAGGGAGAGATGCTGTAGGACAGCAAGGTAGAAGAAACCGGATCAATCCTGAGGTTATAGAACCAGCTCTACAGATGTTTGCTTTCTCAAGTGCCAAAGATGAGACTATCCCTCCAGTTGAGTGTGCATGTTCTCCGTTAGGAGATGGAACACTGTGGTATTGGTGGACCTGTCCACTCACCCATTACTTTTGGCACTTTATTTTCATTGACGGTTAATATAGAAAGCAGAACTAACGGTCACCTAAGGTCAAACCATTAGTGTCACTTACATCAAAACAATGTTGAGTCAGAGACATGGTTGCTGTAAACCATGGTTTATCATTACTGAATGATACAAATGGTATTTGGACATATCCTCAGAAACTGATGAATGAAATTACAGTATCTGTGAGCCCAAAGAATGGTGGCTGTAGCTTCAAAAACATGCTTGTAAATCCCACTCTGCTTTGTTAAGTCCATCTTTTAACAGAACTTAGGCAGGTTTAACAGAACAGAGGTTTAGCTTTATTTATTTTTAGTAACTTTATTTGTTAACCAATAGGGCTCTCTGTAATGACTCGACCAGTGACCTCTGTCTCAGTGCTGGCAGTGCCGCCAGGGGTCTGTCTGAAGGATTTGCTGTCTCCTCTCTCTGTTTCTTTTGCATCTCTGCATTCTCTTTTTCATGTTGTTTTATGTCTTTGTGTAAGTTGGTGGTGCTGCAACAGTAGCGAATAGGCTTTTTTTTTACAAACATCACAGTTTGCCATGTTCTGATTTACTGCGGTAAAGTAGCTCCACATGGCGCTTCTCTTTTTTTCTGTCATCTCTCATTCAGAGGAGAGCAGCCGGGCTGCTGCGATGGCCAGGACAACTAAACACGGCAGAGCTGCCTGGTGGCGAGCAGCAGTGTGTGCATACGGGAGACTTGTCTGGTCTTTAGAGAAATTTAAACTAAAGTATCAATCTTTGCAGGCTAGTATCGATCCAATACTAACACCAACGTTGGTATCGATACTATCGATATTAGGATCCATCTGCCCACCCCTAGTTCATAGGTAAGTGTTTACTTCATTTTCATGTTTTGATTTGTGCATATTAAAAAAGCTTTTACATTACAAAAATACAAGTGCACACAGAAATTATCCTTTTTATGTGCGTTCCTGAGAGCGATCCATAAAATCGTTTCATTCACTTGCAATTGTTCATGTTCTTCTACATGTTTCTTGATACTCAAGACAGAAATCAGCAATTTTCTTGATTAAACGCATTTTCTTGATTATACATAGATCCAGAGTTTGATTTTCATGCAAATGTCTGCGTAAAATGACAGGAATCCATTACAAAGCTATTTTAAAGATTTGATGTCCCGTTTGCAAAGTAGGCAGTAGGCAGTGCATTTACAACATGCAAAATGTATCGGGCCACTTTCGTTCTTGTATTATAGCACATTCCACAATCATAATCATCATCATAGGGGCAGTTGTGGCCTACTGGTTAGTGAGTCGGGCTTGTAATCAGTAGGTTGCTGGTTCAATTTTAGTGCTGGCAGAGCAAAACCCCGATTGCTCCCTGGGTGCTGCAGTGATAGCTGCCCACTGCTGCGTGTGTGTGTTCATGACTTGCAGTGTGTTTACTCCTCACCAGTGATGGGTTAAATGCAGAGGTCACATTTTGGGTATGGGTTACCATATCTGACAAAAACATGTCCCTTTCACTTTTTTCACTTTCATAAAACCACTTGCAAAACACATTTTTTGCCATGTTCATTTTTAGTTTGTAGGTTGTTGTAGCATTTTATTCACTTACAAAACACCTTCCTTTCTTTTCAGGCACCATTAAAGATGCAAAAAGGTCTGTGTGTGTTATGGTTGCTGTTTCAACAAAACCTTGATCCAGTCCTGGTACCCCTTATACCTCTTTTCCACCAGGGCCGTGCCGATGCTGGTGCCGTTTTTTTGGCTCTGTTCTGTCGAAACACGCAGAGCCAGTTCTAGATTGGGCACCAGCATGGCACCAGCACCGGCACCGCGGCGGTGGAAATGAGCTATTAGAGGAGTTAACCACATATAAAAAGCACCTGTATTTTAGGATTATTATTTTAATATATAATAGCACTATTTCACAACATTCTTGCCATGTTAAAATTTCACGATCAACTACAAATTAAATACTGCACTACTTCACAACGGTGGTTTCCTGCAAAACATTTTCTTGCCATTTTCATGTTTCAGTGTGGCTTTGAATTTGAAGCGTGTAATTCACTTACAACATGCACTTGGCCCCGCTTGTTACCTCATTACCCACACCTGTTCCTGATTCTCGTTTTTCCTTTATACTGTATTCCCCTTGTCTTTGTCAGACCAAGTTTATCGAGTCTTTATTGAGTAGTTTTTCCTGCCAAGTTTTTTTTTGCCTTGCCTAGTTTGCACTTGCTCTTGTTTTTGTTTATTGTTTCGTTTTCGTCCGTGACTACAGTTGGTTTTTGTTTCTTTTTGTTTGAATTCGGCCATTCAGCTCCCCTCTACTTACCCTGGCCTGTGTCGGCTCTCCGGGACATCCCCTGCTCGATCTCCGTTCGCTCAGTTGTTATGCAAACTTAAAAACCATCCTAACATTAACTGTTAATTGTATGCATTATATACACTGCTCAAAAAAATAAAGGGAACACTAAAATAACACATCCTAGATCTGAATGAATGAAATATTCTTATTAAATACTGTTCTTTACATAGTTGAAAGTGCTGACAAGAAAATCACACAAAAACTATCAACGGAAATCAAATTTATTAACCCATGGAGGTCTGGATTTGAAGTCACACTCAAAATTGAAGTGGAAAATTAAACTACAGGCTGATCCAACTTTGATGTTATGTCCTTAAAACAAGTCAAAATGAGGCTCAGTAGTGTGTSTGGCCTCCACGTGCCTGTATGACCTCCCTACAATGCCTGGGCATGCTCCTGATGAGGTGGCGGATGGTCTCCTGAGGGATCTCCTCCCAGACCTGGACTAAAGCATCCGCCAACTCCTGGACAGTCTGTGGTGTTGGTGGATAGAGCGAGACATGATGTCCCAGATGTGCTCAATTGGATTCAGGTCTGGGGAATGAGCCGGCCAGTCCATAGCATCAATGCCTTCATCTTGCAGGAACTGCTGACACACTCCAGCCACATGAGGTCTAGCATTGTCTTGCATTAGGACGAACCCAAGGCCAACCGCACCGGCATATGGTCTCACAAGGGGTCTGAGGACCTCATCTCGGTATCTAATGGCAGTCAGGCTACCTCTGGCGAGCACATGGACCGTCCCCACCTGTGGACGTCGGGCCCTTATACCACCCTCATGGAGTCTGTTTCTGACCGTTTGAGCAGACACATGCACATTTAAGGTCATTTTGCAGGGCTCTGGCAGTGCTCCTCCTGTTCCTCCTTGCACAAAGATGGAGGTAGCGGTCCTGCTGCTGGGTTGTTGCCCTCCTATGGCCTCCTCCAAGTCTCCTGATGTACTGGCCTGTCTCCTGGTAGCGCCTCCATGCTCTGGACACTACGCTGACAGACACAGCAAACCTTCTTGCCACAGCTCGCATTGATGTGCCATCCTGGATGAGCTGCACTACCTGAGCCACTTGTGTGGGTTGTAGACTCCGTCTCATGCTACCACTAGAGTGAAAGCACTGCCAGCATTCAAAAGTGACCAAAACATCAGCCAGAAAGCATAGGAACTGAGAAGTGGTCTGTGGTCACCACCTGCAGAACCACTCCTTTATTGGGGGTGTCTTGCTAATTGCCTATAATTTCCATCTGTTGTCTAGTCCATTTGCACAACAGCATGTGAAATTGATTGTTAATCAGTGTTGCTTCCTAAGTGGGCAGTTTGATTTCACAGAAGTGTGACTGAATTGGAGTTACATTGTGTTGTTTAAGTGTTCCCTTTATTTTTTTGAGCAGTGTATAATTCTTTCACATATAAACTATGTAACAACTGTTAATAATTAAAAGCTACCTAGTGCAATACTAAATATTTATTATAGCAACGCTCTCCCACATAAAGCTATCATAACTGCGCTTATTTCCGTTGTTGGTAGCAGTAGCAGAAGGGTGGAAATTGACAGAAAATACAGTTTTATACCACTTTGCTGTTAACATTTTTCTAGTAATTTCGGCATACCTACTGTAACACTGCCACAGTAAAGCCTGGTGTAATAGTTTCTCACTAAAAAGTACATTTTATTTGAATGCTTATGTCTAAATGTGTATTGTTTATTCTTTTTATTTGCATTATATAGTGATTTTGAACATTGTTATATGCAGTTTGGGTAATGGGGAATAATGGGGACTTTTGTTGACTGCTCAGGACACTTATTGTGATAGGCCTGCCTATAACTGCTAGGAAAATCCCGGTAACCTATTAGAAATTATTGGAGGGTTACCTCGCCATTCTTAAGAAATTACTTACCTAGAACAGTATTCTTAAGTAAAGATTATGGTAACCAGGTAGTAATTACTCAGGTCTTACCACGCCTGTCTTAAAGAGTTAAAATCTGGAAAAAATCTGGAAACAGTATTCTAAAGTGAAAATGATGGTAACTTATTAGCAATTATCAGGGTGTGATTTTACCCCTCCTGGTGGCCTGGTGACTGATTTGGCCTGCTTTTTTTATATATTATTGCCCACGCACTAAAGTGATCACTGCCAAATTCAAAAAATTATAAAAAAATAATAAAAACATGAATTCATTTGTGAATCTAAATCTGTTAGTTTTAACTGGCAAAGTTATGGTTGATTTACGTCCCCTCCGCCAAAGTAGTTGAAGAGACATGCGAGGATGGAAGGAAAGTGGCCAGGTGGAGCAGTAAGCGGGAAAGGGTACAAAAAAGAACTACAAGAAGAAGCAGCGAAATGTTGCAAAATTTCTGATCTGTTCCGGGCTTTAAGTGCAGGTCAGTTTTATCTAATCTTATCTACATTAACATTACATTTATTCATTTGGCAGACACTTTTATCCAAAGTGACTTACAGTGAATCAAGGTATACATTTTTTTATTTTTTTTTAGTAGTACTTATATTGCCTGGGATCGAACCCACAACCTTTGCGCTGCTAATGCAATGCTCTACATGTCCTTTCTATGGCGAACCCCCATAGGATAGGTGTCATGGTGTTGTGGTTGCAACTGTTGCATCCAACACAGACTGTGGCGCTACATGAAATGGGCAGTATTGGGACCCAGAAAGGGGTCCGTCTGCATTGACATCCTTTTGTCTAGAGTTGTTGTCAGTTGGCTTGCCCTGTGGAGGTTTGGGTTTGATCCAGGGCAGGTGTGTGTTAGTCCAGATGGTTAGCTTCATGCCTTTTCAGTGTGATGGAAGGTTTTGGACTCGCTCAGATCTGCTCAGACACACAATGCTTGGTGGCAGCTGAGTCCACTTGGTGGTCACTTGAGTCCATAACACTGTTCAACAGTTGTGGTGCTTACTATAGGGACCCCTAGTGTCACTACATTGACACAATGTCGAGTGAGTGACAGAAAGGGAGCTTCTCATTTATGTATGTAACCTCCATTCCTTGAATAAGACATTGTGTCCCTCCTGTCACAATGCTGAACTAACTGCTGAGAGCCAGGTATAGCTCGATGTCCAAAGGATGAATCTCTAGCACTCACTACATTGATACAATGTCTTATTCCTTCCATCAGAGAAAAGAGGTAAAGAGCTTACATATATAACATATAACATGTTTACATTAAAACCTGGATCATTTCGGATATGTAAACACAGCTTTATTGTATTATTATTATTAAACAGCTTTATTGATATGAAAATTTGTTAAGTAACATGGTTCAGAAACATAACATGGTTATGTTTGGCTGGTTGAGGCCAAACCAGATAAGAAAGTGGGTTGACTCCTAGTAGGCAAACAGATACACTTCCACTTGGTCAAACCTCCGCCCTTAAAACCCTGTTGTTTTTGTTAGGATTATTATTATGTCCATTATTCCACCATAAAACTGATTGTATAGAACAAACTGTATTGCCTAGAGACTTAGATCATAGTAGTTGTGCTACAACTCAGAATTAAGGATTAGGGTCCCTACAGCAAAATTGCTCATAAATCATTTGATGTAGATTCAAGGAATCCTTTGCACAAGTCGAATAAAATGCATAAATCTCCAAAACCATTCATTTTTGCCCATATGGAACTAGTGCAAAAAGATTCACTGGAGTCTGAATGCCAAAAATTATCAAACAAAATAGATTCATGGTCACTATGGGACGCCAAAACATTCAAAGTGAGTGTTTTGTTTAAAGTGTTGTGATGGCCTGTGAGGACATTAGCATATCATAAAAAACATTGCCACCATTGCCCAATCATGTTTGAGCATCTATTAGACAAGATTACCTGAGAATGATCAGAAAGTGGGCCTATTTGACTTATTGTCCTAATGATCTGTGAGAACTTTGTAAGAAAATAGCCACTGGGGGATAATATCATGTCATAATTATTAAAAACATTTGAAACAAACATGTTCAATTTCTGTCAATAATTTAGGGTTGTGTTGAGATGACCTTAGGAGATGACCTTGCCAA